>APFE031304062.1:1073-30771 GCA_000404065.3 Pinus taeda | reverse complement strand
AATATAAAGTTACAATACATAACTTTTGTGTGTTTTGCACATTATTGAGATCGAAAAATTGCTCCATCTGTAATATCCATGTTGCGGGATCCTTGCCATCAAACTTCCTCATATAGATTTTTGGAATATGGTGCATCTTCAATCCAACATTAGAGTCTATGAAATCATGATTAACATTTGTTTTCTTTGCATCATGAGTTTCCTTTACTGCCCTTTCACCATTAGTAAGTATTTCATGTAGAAAATTTGTGAAATCTGCCTTCAAATCTATCTTCAAATCATCAATCTTGGCTTCCACACCCTTTATCTTAGATTCCACGCCATTTATCTTAGCTTATGTTAGCTTTGTGAGAGTGAAATTTGTTGCACTTGGTCTTGTAATTTTTATATATCATGTAGAATTTCCTCCTCTTCTTCATGAGTCATGCTAGAGCTTTCAGATTGCTTACTCGGTGTTTGCATTTTCTTTCCTTGGGGCATTAGTTACCGATAATAATTCTCTACTATGCCCTTTGAATTCCTTCAAATAATTTTTCAAACCAAGCTTAAGAAAACATTTAAAAAATCTACACACCTTTTTCACTTTGTAGGAGCTCGATATTGCATCTGATGTATATCTGTAATTTCGGCTCATATAGTTCTAAAATTGTGACCTGTGGTAGCCCTCTGTGTCCTCTTTCCAATGCCACCAATCTAACCCCAATTGGATTCTCCAATGAAGATTTATGCCAAATCTCCTACAGTGACCTGATTATAGACTAATTCAGTAGAGCAAACATGTACGACGTGCCACGTGTCCCTGTTTCAACCTTTGGCTCTGAAAAATATATACAAGAAACTACAGTCTATCCTCTTTCTGTACCTTCTTACAAAATTTCAATCCGATGCTCAGAGAGAAAGCTATGATGATTTTCCCCAGGTCACCTGTTTGGAATGTACTTCAGGAGTCTGCAAAAATACCAACTTCCTCAAATCATATCTCCGCAAATATAGTGGAAAAAGCTCTGAAATTTGGATCCAAGGTTCAGTGCGATTTTATCTCAAATGGATTTTTTTTTCATTTCTAAAACATCGTAGAAAAAGAGTTATAGCAAAAATGCCACGATGACCTGTTTGGAGCAGCGAAACCCTAGAATCCAAAGCTCTGATACCAAATCTTATGAAACCAACTCACAAAAAGATAGAAAGGATAGTTGAATGCCTTAGAATTCAGCCTCTTCGAGGGGGCAACCTCCTTTAAATTACATAAATGAACAATTCTTGGATGATACAAATGACAAAACCTCCTTTCTATATATAGGAGTCTAAGGAGTCACAATATAACCCAACCGACCTAATAATAATAATATAAAGCCACAAAAATAACAATAGAGGGATTCTATAGGGAGCATTAATAATAATATGGGGACAATAGGGGCACAAAAATATTAATAAGGGATACAACTACAATAGTATTGGGGTAATCACTAGTATTATAGGGACCTAATAGAGTGGGCCAATAGTAGCCTGCCTGTAGAATTTTGAAGGCGGTCCTTTTTGCTACAAAGTGGCCTCCATAAGGTCCATCATGACAGGTTCGGAGGATGTCAAAAACTTCCTCCTCCTTGACACGATGCCTCAAAATTGGATATGGGCCAAGTTTAAACAGGTTGCCCCCAATCCAAGTGAATGGGGCACTTTTCCTCATAATCTTGCTCTTCTCTTTTGAGGATAGGTGTGATGGGAACTGTGCTAAAACCAAGTAATTTGTTATATCAGCAAACCATGGAGAGAGTACGGAAATAGAAAATAGGTTTTCATCTGGCATTTGATCATCCACCATCCCTTCTTCACCTGCAGGCAAATCTAGTCTAGACAGAAAATCAACAACAACATTTTCCTTTCCTGGCTTATCAACAATGATCAAATCAAATTGCTGTAATAAAAGAAACCATCTAATTATACAAGCATTCAGGTTTATTCATGAAATACCAAATTCCATCATGATCAATGTGTACGAATGTTTGACAACTAGTGATGTAGTGTCTAAACTTGTTTAGGGAATGGACCACAGCTAGGAGCTCTTTCTCAGTTACAGTATAGTTTAACTCTACCTTAGATAGGCTTTTCCTGACAAAGTATATGGCATACGGTAGCTTCCCTTCAAATTGTCCTAAGGCTGCTCCTATGGCTTTGTTCGAGGCATCAGTGTGGATGTGGAAAGGTAGGGTATAGTTTGGACCTCTCAAGATTGGGGCAGTTACCATATTATCTTTCAACTCATCCAGAGCCTCTTGACAGTTATTAGTCCATATAAACTCAACATCTTTCCCAAAAGACCAAACAATGGAGAGGCTATCTTATTTAAATCTTTAATGAACCTTCTATAATATCCTACTAAGCCTAGAAAACTCCGAACATCTCTTACCTTTTGAGGAGGTGGAACCCTCTGGATGATAGCAATTTTGTTGGGATCCACCTGTAATCCTTGCTGAGAAATTGTATGACCTAGCACGGTCCCTTCAGTCATCAGGAATTCACATTTTTCAGGACTGAGGTACAAGTTCATTTCGATACACTTGATTAAAACTTTTCCCAAGTTAGTCAATGCTTCTTGGAACCATAAGGAGTAATGTCATCCATATAGATTTCCACTGAATCATGAACTAGCTCAGCAAATATGCTCAGTACTGCTCTCTGGAAAGTGGCAGGAGTGTTGCATAACCCAACGGGAAGGACCTAGTAGGCAAAGGTGCCCCATGGACAAGCGAAAGTGGTCTTATCTTGGTCTTTCGGGCTGATTTGGATCTAATTATACCTGGTAAACCCATCTAGGAAAGAAAAGAACTTCTTCCCTGCCAGTCCATCTAACACTTGATCTATGAAAGGTAAAGGGAAATGGTCCTTCTTGGTGGCTTTGTTAAGTTCTCGATAATCTACACAGATTCTCCACTTCCCATTTTTCTTGGGCACAAGAACCAGATGAGAAACCCACTCGCTGTCAGAGATGGGGTAGTTGAATCCCCCATCGAACAACTTTTGCAATTCTTCTTTAACAATGTCCTTAAGCGCTGGATTCATTCACCTCTGAGGTTTCCTGACTGGTTTACAATCCTCTTTAATGTAAATGTGATGGGTACAAACCGAAGAGTGGACTCCTTTCACCTCCTTATAGCTCCAAGCAAAAGCATCCAAATGGCAGTTCAATAAGCTACACAACTCCTTCTCCTCAAAGGGGGATAGGGATGCACTGATCTTCAAGGTTATTTTAGGGCCAAATTCCACATTCTCAACTCTGGGAGAGGTCAAATTAGCCACATAGAGGTCCACTAGAGCACTGGTTTGGGTACCTTCCACCAACTCCTCTAATGGCAGCACACTGGGAGGTGGATTTTGAATCAAATTCTCAATCAGGCCATCCTCAGTTTGAGGACCTCCCCTGGTGGCTTCCACTGTGCACACTGGTGTAGAGTAGACTTCATCCTCATCCTCCTCCTCCAACCAGAGACTTAAGTCATGTTCTAGCAGAGGTTGGGAAGGAGGATATAAGACTAGTTGTTTGGACATAGGCCCATTCTTGATGGTCATGCTCCCAGCTCGACAAATAATGTAAGAATCCGCAGTAGCTAACCAAGGCCTTCCCAAAATGAGGGGGTATCCCATGAGTTTTTCCTTTGGCTGAAGGACTAAGAAGTCCGCAGGGTACTCCCGAGAATCAACAGAGACCATGACATCTTCCACAATCCCTTTGGGAGTCATGGTGGAGCAGTCTGCTAACTACAGGACTATCGAAGTATTTCTTAGGGAACTCTGAAGGTTGACTTTGAGCATAGTGTCCCTGGTCATCACATTAATAGTAGCCCCTAGATCAATCAGGGTGTGGGGGATTATGGTGCCATTGATGTGGACATCAACTACAGGACTCCTAGAGTCCAAATATTTTGGATAGATTACTTGTCCCAACATTAGATCAGACAGTTGTCCTATGACATTGATAGTTGGGGCATCTCTCTTGCGTCTACTTGGGTGCCGGAAACACTTCTCTTTGATCAATTTGTTGTAGATTGGTACATATTTGATGGCCTGGAGAAGTGGTATTTTTACACACAACTGTTTAAGTTCTCCCAGAATTTTAGTCTCCTCTGGGTTTGGTTGTGTGGTTATATTTAGTCTCTTAGGAAAGGGTAGACTAGCTTTGGGTTCACTTTCCTATTTCTCTTCCTTATCCTCCTTAGGAGGAGGTTGGCTATCTAGGAGGAACTTTCCAGATCATAGGTTGATCTCCCGAATCTCCACAACATAGGTAGGGCATGTTGTTTATCCAGTATATACCTTTTGGGCCTATCTGTTGTTGGGGTTTGGGTTCAGTTGAGTAGGAATCTGGGGTTGTCCTGGAGGAGCAGGAGGTAAGGAGTTGTGGTTGAGAAGGTGGTGGAGGCAAAATAGTAGGAGGAGAGTTGTATTGGGGCCTCCACCCCTGCTGAGGCGCATTCCACTGAGGTTGTGGCTGAACATGAGAATGAAATGAATGAGCAGCAGGTTGAGTATGGTATTGAGATGGATAATACCAAGGAGGGGGTGTGGAGTAGGAAGGATGAGCAGGCGGGCCCCAAGAAGGTATGTGAGTGGATTGGTTGTAGTTGTAATAAGCTTTGGATGTCCCTTGCATCCCCTGCTGGTAAGGTCTAGATCCATGCGGCCTCCTTTGGTTGAGGAAGTAGAGTGCTTCAGCGGCTCCTTCAGCTCCTTGGTACATAGCTTTAAGTTCGAGTAAGGTTGGGCACTGGTTTGTAGGGTTGTCTTCCTCACAAATGAAACATACCTCTACTGATTGCAATGGACACTCGTTCTTAGGATGCTTCCTTGTGCATCTGGGACAAAATATGGCCAAAGCACTCTCAGCTTCCTCTTTCTTTTGTTGGATTCAGAAAGTATCCAGTTGCATGGTAATGGTCTATCTCACCTCACTTTTAAGGTCTTCCATCTGATTTGTAAACTCATGTTGGGAGAAGGTGGCACTAGTTGAAAGTTGATTCCCCCTACCTCTTTTCCAAGCTACCCTAGAATGGTTTCTAAGCACAGTATTTGTGTCCTCATAAGATAGTTGGTAGATGTCTCCTCCAGCTAGCAAATGGAGGGTATCTAGAAGGTCTTCAAGGACTCCTCGGAGAAGAACCAACTTCAGAGATTTGGGGTCAAGTGTGCACCTGGCCCTTTTCTAACTAAGTTGGAACATTTCTTCATAGTCTTCTAAAGATTCATCACTTCCCATGGCCATCCAAAAGATTTCTCCCTTCATTTCCTTTGATCTACAGTAGTCCCAGTATTTGTTGTTAAAGGCTTTCTGCATTTGAGCCCAAGTTGTGATACTGTTTCCAGGTAACCCCATGAACCAGCATAGTGTTGCATCCTTGAGGGTAAAGGGAAAGATTTTCAACTTTTGCTAGTCTTCTGCATAGTCATAAGTTCGACAAAGGACATCAAACTCAAAAAGAAGGTATCAGGGTCTTTAGTGGTCAATCCATGGAAGTGAGGTAAGGCTGAGGGACTTATGTTTTTCATTTTTGTGTCCCCATTGGTCTCTCGGATGGAAAAGGCACCTTCTATTCTATTCTCATCACCTATACCATTTGTGTGTTCCGCCATGGTCTCGGTAGGAATGTTTTCTTGCTCTTCTTCTATTATATGATCTTCGTGTATCTCTAGAGGTTCACCTATAGGTTCTTCTAGATCACTTCCACCGAAGAAGAGAGAAGGGTGGATCAGTGATGTGGTGGGGGTGTTGGGTAAGAATTTTCTAGTATTGTCTCTCTTCCTATGAGGCATGAAATGAAATATTTTTGGTTGATTTTTGTGTTTTTTTCTGCTTGTACCTGCAAAACTGAAATAGATTGAACTACAACTAACTAAAATCTATCTTGTTGAAATGAAAATGCAGAATTGAAATGAAAGCAGGAAATGACTAATCTACGCTTGCTGAATTGAAATTGCATAATTGAAATGCTAATCTACCCTTGCTGAAATTGAAATTGTAGAATTGAAATTCTAATCTACACTTGCAGAATTGAAATTGCGAAATTGAAATGATAATCTATGCTTGCAGAATTGAAATGCTAGTCTAGGAAAGCAGGAAATGTCTAATCTAATTTTGCAGAAATGAAATTGCAGAATGGAAATGAAACAACTACTCTACTCTTGCTGAAATAAACTACTTAGCAGAAGATTGCAGTAGAAAATAGAAGAAAAGCAACAATCACAAATACTCTGAAGGTTCCCCGGCAATGGCACCAAAAATATGGTGAGCTCCAATATTTCAGCAATGATGCTGCAACTCCTGGGACTCCCTTCTTTACTTTTATCAACCTAGTTGTTTGTAACAAACTTGGAAGTGACGGTGCTATATGCACAAGTACTAGCTCTTGTCATAGGCTATCCCTTGATTAGCTGGCACAAGTCTGCTAGGAGTTTAAGCAAACTTCTATGAGCTCTTAGAAGAAGCTTTTAACTATGATGGATGAAAGTTAACTCAAAGGAGGCTAGTCTACTTCCAGAAAGAAGCTGAAAGTGGAAAAGAAATGCAAACCCTAGTTTTACCGACTAACCCTACCGGTGCAAGAAAAGCGATGAAAGTAGTAGAAATGGATGCCATTGACTTTTAGAAATGTAAAATGCATGTGACTAAGCTACTTCCGTAGTAAAATCTAGAAAAACATATTTTTGCATTTTTGAGTAATTTTGCAGAATTATTATGCATGTGCTCTAACTATTTTTTACTATGCAGAGGTTGAATTACCAAAGGAAATGGGGTAATCGATTGCAAGAGGTTAGGAAGGTGAGAAGAGGGCCTAAGGGGTCCCTATCACCCTTCTAGAGAGTTTCACAATGATCAAATCTTGAAAAACCGCTCACGTGAACTTCTACAGGAGGTCTGCAAGGGTTCTATAGGAAGAGCTGAGAGAGGATTTTGGACGGTTAATGGTGGAAAAATGATGGGAAAGTGGAAATGGAGGATGGATGAGGATGTGAATGGGTCTAAGACCTGGTAAATGAAGCTAATAAGTGATGAAGGTTGTTGGATTTGGTTCAAGGATGGAGGGAGCAAGGTTGCACAAAGATATGGGAATTAGGTCAAGTTGGAAAAGGGTGGCGAATGAAGGGAAGAAATCTGGAATTAGGGGTTGGAGCAGGTGGTATGATGGAGGAAGGACAGATAGAGAGGTATTGCAGATGCTCTGCACACTATTTCTCAAAACTGATCGAAGAAAGACTAGAAAAACTAGAGATCTAGCTATTTTGACCTACTTTGACCTACAAACTAGAAATATGATGAACAAAAGTTTATTGGCAGAAAATCATGCAAGATAACTATGGAAACTAAGTAAGAATAGATTCTAAACATGCAATTACAACTGGTACCAACTTTCCTAACTAAAAATCTAACACTAGCAATTGCATGAAGAGGCAAAAATAGTGTTTTTGTGGCAGCAACGATGCCTTGGTCTCAGCTCATGGTCTCAAGGAGGGAGAGGTGAGATCAAGGGTTTTTTGATGACATTTTTTGAAGATATTTTATGTTGCCAACCTGTCAAATCAACCTGAAGCAGGAAAATCTATCTTAATCATCAAAAGTAACAAAGCAAGATCTTAACCTAAATAGTAGAAATTATTCTATGCATGCAAAGAAAACACATAATAGTACACAAAGGAGGTATTGGCACTTGGGTTGGGCCAAACCCCAAGAGCTACAGCCTCCTAAGAAAAACTCAGAGTTGGTGCAAAGTGAAATTGATCTCCATTACTAAAAAAATAACCATTTCACAAAAATGTTTACAGCAAAAGCTGGAAATTGCACTAAAAGGCAGAGTAGCATTAAAGTGCGAAATACAACTATTCAAGAGCTAAAAAAAACAAGGTTTTAAGCTCTCCTACTTATGCCCCACGAGGACTTCCAATAACCCTCCTTAACTTGAGGGGTTTGGCTGCTCAAAACTGCAAGTAATCAGCCACTTCACAAAAGCTGCTCGGCTACCCTTGGAAATCATCTTTGGTGGGCCGTTGAACTTTGAGCTGATGGTGAAGAACTCGAGAAGGGGCCATTTCGTGCTAGAGACACCTTTCCTACTAATCCTCAGCCTTGTTCCCTCGTATTTGGCTGTCAACTAGCTCATAAATGCTTGACCTTGGTCCAAAAGATGTCAAAAAATATGCAAATAACATGTATTAGACTTCATGGTCAAGTGAATATTCTCATTCATTCAATTAAAACAAATATATTCAAAAGCATGCATAAACTATGAAGAATGGTGATTTAATCAAGAATAATAGGTAAAATGAGCCCAATAAGTTACCCATTTCTGGGGCTCGTCACTTTGGTCGTAACATTACTACCCCCCACATTAGCACACATCATAGGAGGAAATTTTCCACCCTTCATTGTATCACTACTATCCACTTCATGTCAAGATCCAATACCTCCCTTCATTTGAAGTGTCCCACTCGAAGGGTGCAAAACGATATACATCCTAATAAATATGAGTCAATATAAATGATAATTTTATGCTCGAAATCCTCATCACCATAATCAACTTTATAAACCTCCATAGACCTCTACCTTTTAGATTGCAAAAGTGATATTAAGGATAGATGTGTGCCTTCCACACACTTAAATCCCATGTGAAGGCACACACACACCTCCACCCTTTAGATTGAAAAAGAGCCATCAAGCATATATGTGTGATTTCCACACGCAGAAACCTTGAAAATGCACATAGACCCTCTCAATTACTATCCATATGAAAACCGTCACTACATACTCTCCACAAATGTAGGTTGAATAATTATTGGTGTTCGAGGAAATCCATGCCACTAGAATTACCTGGTGGTGCTCCGTAAGGGGGCAAACTTTCACTCTTTCTAGATGCCTCTATGTCTTCAGTTGTTAACATGTTTCCTTACATCCAAAGAAGATGAGATCTTAGTCAATCCGAGAGAATTTTAGAGCATGCTTGAGGCCTTATATATATATATATATATATATATATATATATATATATATATATATATAATATATATATATATATATCGATAGGTAGTAGTATCTATATATATATATAATATATATAGTAATTAAAAATTAAAAATTTGTATTTTCAAATATAATAAGCATAAAAGAATTACTCTCTTCTTAAAAATTAAATTACAATTAGGCTAATATTTGATTTATATATGGGAATAAGATTAATGATATTTAAAAGTATATGATTTCATTATTGCTCCAAAAACCAACCATGTACATTTAGATTAGACAACTAATAAGCCAAATTAGATGTTTTTAGTGAGAGCACCCAAAATCAATCATTTGTTAAATGGAACCATAAAATCCATCACTAAAAAGATGACAAATGAAATTCCTAGTGATGTTAATAATGAGCTCCAACGAATATTAGTGTTGAAAATATGATGATATTTCTAAATTCAAATTTCTAATATTAATCAACTAATTCATTAAACACTTTGTCTGATTATTTTCCCCTCTCATATATATATACACCACCTACACACACTCAACAGATTAAAATATCTTTATCACACTATTCAAACACACACCTTATCATTTTATAACAAATGAAAAATTTAATCAAAAAATGTCTATTGTGGTGTGGAATAATAGGTAAATTTGATTTGAGGAGGCTGATGGTGTGCATCTCCACTTAAAAAATCACAACTTTGTCCAGGCATATTTATACAACATTGGATACACGAAAACTTTTTTTCAAATACAAATTCAAAGTTGGTAGGCATGGCTCTGCAATAAGCAACAAGGAAATTGATTTTGTGGGTGATATGTCAGGCTATCCTAATGGACTATGCCATCCAATCTCCCAATGACATTGGCATACTCGTGGAACCACATGAAAATTTCCTCCTCCTGATAAGTATTGTTTTGTCTTCAATGTGCTCGTCATAAAGTATTACACAACTAAATTTAGAAGGACGATGTGGGAACTTATTTTATATCTGTCGAGCTGAAATTTTATGGCTTCGCTCGATGATTTTTTTGTTCTCGCCTTGACAACTATTCATATCTATTGAAGCTTGCACCAATTTTTAGCCCCTTCTAGTAACTTACTCTAAAAACTAAAGGAGAATGTTTTTTTTTTATACCAAGCCACCACTACTAAACTAAGAGCACTTTTAAGACATTTTTTAAAGACAAAATACATCTTTTGTCTTAAAAAGTTACTTTTTATTTTAGTTATTTTACATTGAAATTTAATATCAATTGAATTGTCTTAAAGAGGCAATTTAAGATAAAAATACTTTGATACAAATATATTTTAAGACAAAATAGTCTAAGACAAAAAAAAATTAAGACAAAAGCTTTATATTTAATACAAAAACAATTTGGGACAAAAATATTTTAAGACAAAACTTTATATTTAAGACAAAAATAGTTTTAGACAAATATTTTAAGACAAAACCTTTATAGTTTAGACAATGGCCACTTAATATGAAACTCATATAAGACCATTAACAATTAAGACAAACATATCAATTTAAGACAATATTATCTAACAACTGCAAATTTGACTCTCACAGTGTGCCCTAAGTCTACCAGCATGTAGGCTATTGCTATCTGGCACCTATACTGAGGTTTCTATTTCACTTACAATTCATGTTATCTTATATAAAGACAATTATTTGTTGGACTCTTCATTTTGTGGGGGTACCCAACTCTGAAGAATGTGACAACTTTTCCTGGCAGCATTTCCTTGACATAAATTCCCCTTTTGTGCCTTCGATTTCTATTGATACTGTTAGTTTCAGTCTTTCCAGCCTTCCTCCAGTGATCAAATGTGCTCTTACAAAGTGATTTTGAAGTGTCAAGCTCAAATTTTGTCATTTCAGTGAGTCTTCAAGCAAAATTTGGTCACTAGGCATTAGGTCTAGGGTTTGCTCTCACTCTTTTCAAAGTTGCCCAAATGCCAACCTATGTCACTATTCAGCTGAGCCTATCATCATTCAGAGGGTTTTCATCATTATGTCAAGTTCCATATGGTCATTTTACAGCTTATCCATGCTTTAGTTGTGCCTAGGCAAGGTTCATTTCCCTCTCCTAGGGTTTTGAAGGCAATTTCTCTTGGACGGTCAAATCAATGCCAAAACTTATTTCCTGATGTTCATACACCTTCCCCTATCCTTAATGTACCTTATCAAGCACTTACAAACACTCAGATCCCCCAAAATCCTCATTTTCGCACAAACCCTAGTTTCTAGCTACAACCTGGCAATTTTTCTAGGTTGGGCCTGTGTTTTGCCCTTTTGGACCCCTTCAACTCACTCAATCTCTGAGATTCCACTTTCCCCTGCTCCCTAACATCCCTCCCTACTTCCAAAAATTTCCCCAAGAATTTAGAAGCCCCCTATCCCCTTCATTTAGCTCCATTTCGACAAAATTCCTTGTTTCACACATCGGGACAAGTCACACTCAAATGATGTTCCAAAGCAATAAAAGATGAATTTGGGAAAACTGAGAGAATTTTTTGTCCAAAACATGCCAAAGAAGAAAAGTATCCTTCACGTTTTGCACAGGTGTCATGGTTTGAGAGAAATGTCAAAGAATACCATTGCCTCAGGAGAATCAAGGGCACCTCTGAAGTGACCTTGGGAAAATCAAGTTTTCTCCTAGCTTGATTGGCCAAATGATTTTCTTGATAGGTAAAATGATAACTAGACACAAAGAGCTTTCCAAGGAGCTATCATGAGCTCAATTTGGGGTTGAGGAAGGTATTCAAACGTTGCCTGCAACAACACTCTTCCTTGAGGTAGCCTCATTTGGCACTTTTTGACCAGTCTTGGGAGATTTGACTTTTGGAGGGGTAAATGGCCACCAAATTCAGAAATTCCAGTTGGGTTGGAAATTAGACATCCAAAAATTTCCAACAAGCCCACTTTTTCCTCATTTGGAGACCTGGAAATTCCCAAAACATGGCTCCAAAGGGGCGCAACATGTCAGGCAAGGGGGCGCGACATGTCAGGCAGAATTGCCCAGAAATGCAGAACGCTGTCTTGGGAGAATTGATTTGTGACAGCGCAAATGAACTCCAAATCCAAAAATTCCAGTTAGGTTGGAAAGTAAACTCACATACCTTTCCAACCAGCCTACGCTTTCCCAATTTTGCCACCTGAAAGTGCCCCAAACATGGCTCCAAAGGGGTGCAACATGTTAGGCAGGGGGCGCGACATGTCAGGCAGAATTGCCCAGAAATGCACTGTACAGCCTAGAAAATGCAGATTTGACTTAGTTTGACTTTTTAAGGTGAATGATGATTATATTTGATGTAATTATGGTACTTTTTAGACACTTTTACCCTTATGTAACTCTTCTAGAAGATTCATTCATGAAAAGGGTAAAAATTAAATGAATGAATTGGTTTCCAAGTTTATAGAGGCAAGTTGTTTTGACTGCCTATTTTGTAGTGCTTAGTTTAGAAGTTGTTCAAACTCCTCCTAGGATAGTGAGCTCAACCGCTAGAGGCAAGGAAAGGTGCTAGCTTGCCTATATTATGTATTTTCTTAGTCATTTTCAGGGGTTGGAAGGTTGGACTCTTGAGGGAGAAGCTATCATTGTATTATTTCACTGTATCTTTGCAATTTTTGGCTAAGGAAGACCAGGGTTTTGCATTCCTCTTTGGGATTCTTGTGGACTCATGTGTTTATGGTGTGTTTCTCAATGTTCTTGTAAGCTTTGTTATGTGATTCATTTCCTTTCTTTACTTCTGCACATTAAACAAATGAAGTGTTAAAGTAAGAATTCATGCTTGCCATGCTCTACTTTTAAGTTTGTTTAATTTCAATGTTTTCTACTGTCTAAAGAGAATTCAAAGTCATTGTTTTCTCTCTTTAGCTCTCTTCCTTTAATTCCTGCCCATTCACTTCAGTTAAAGGCATCAACGCTGTCTCCTACCTCGCTCCAAGGAACCCCCTGCAGAAACTGTGTCCAATCCCCGCACCCAAAATTGCCCTCTCCTCAATTTGCCACCAAAAACCCAAAAAACCCCAAAATCAATCTTTCTGATCAGTTTACTAGCCTAATATCAGTGTTACCTTATTGGTCATCTCATATATTGGAGATTTTACGAGATAGACCGGAGAGAGCCTTCTCCTGCCCCATAGGGCTAGCTACGAGGCTAAATGGTTTGATGTAGCCTTGAGGTTTACCTTTATCAGCCTGAGGTGAAATTTCAAGCGCTAACAGATACTATTAGAGACAACTTGTCTTTTGTTGCATTCAACACTACTACATAGAGGGGGATTTTAAGAAAATTTGTTAAGCAAAAAAAAAAAACTTTTGTTTTAAAATTTTCAATATGAGGTGCTAGTAAAAAAGGTAAAGGTAAAGGATTAGGAGTCTGTCTTTATTTTGTTGATGGGATTTTCAAGAAGTAGAGCAATGGAAGCTGACAACAACTTATGGGATTTAGGGCGATGGAGGCCGGCAATAGAGGTGTGCTTCGTGGGAGGAGAAATGGAAGCACTTTCACTAAATGTGGATAGGCAGTAACATAGTTGGAGTACTTTTTTGTATCTCCTTCGATTGTGTTTTAATATGTGTTTTTTATTGTTTCATTTATTTTGAATGCCACTCCTTACTATTTTTCAGAAAGAAAAAAAACTACATTTTTATTAAAATATAAGGATAGTACATAATTCAGATTCCATTCATTATATTATTCTTTCATACTTCTCTTATCATTCCTATGTTGATACATTTCTATTTTCTTGTTCTACAAAAAATTGTCTTTCTTAACATCAAACTATAGCTTATAACCATTACATCTTCATAAATGAATGCTTCCATTATCTAAAGATATAAAACTTCCATCAAAATCAGGTATGTGTTATAATTTCTCCTAAGAGTAGTTGATGCTTCCGTTGTATATATCCTATAAATGTATATGATTTAAATTCCTTACCAAGTTCTGAATCCTTATCATCCAATTTGTAATTATGTGGGGGATTGAAATTAGTATGCTTGTTTACCCAGTGAATGATTCCTTTTGCATATCCATATACCTGAATTTTGTCTAACCTTAGCCATTTTGTTGCGATAAGGACTCTCCATGATCTTGTAATCTCTTATTTTTTGTTTGATCCCATTCCTCCCTCCCACACGAAGTGGACAAAATTACCAGGCTTAGTAACTATGACTTCACCACATCCGCATTTCCTTCTATTGTTGGATCTGTCGAAAAACCCAACTGAAGATTCTTTCCAAATCTCAATGAATTTTCATTTCCTATTTCTGTTAGAATTGATCACCAACCCAATCTCGTTGAAAAAAGAAACTATCTTGATAATGTCTTCTTTGACAATCGCATTTTTCTGATAAAAAATGCTAGTGTTCCTACTACACCATATAATACATATGATATATAATGGAAAGGACCTGTACTTCCTCTGTGAAGTGAACCATTACAAAAGACATCTAAAGAAGTGTTGATAGTGTCAATGAAAGGAAGCTTCATTTCCTCCATAACCCCATCCCAAATCAACCTTGCATATGAGCATTTGATCAACAAATGATTTATATCTCCCACCCTGCATGCATAAAGGACATGTTGTAGGACCAATGAACCCACACTTTTGTAAGTTGCTCCATGATAATATATAATCATGTGCCAGCAGAAACATTCTAATTTTTTCAAGAGATTCCATCTCCATATATCTTGTAGACACTTATTACAGTCATTGATCATACTGGGCCTTGGAAACTTCAAGTAGATGTCTTGGACCATCAGATTGTACTTTTTCATTTAACTTCCCCCCCCCCCCCCCCCCCCATATCATATAGTCCTAATTATCACGAAGATTGATGCCTTCAGATCAAATTTGTGCCATATATAACCTCCATTCTTCATGATATCTCTTTGGTATGCTAAGATCTTCACCCCTTCTCCAACTCCTTTGATCAAGGTTTTGAGTCCCCAACAGATAGATATGTTGCAAGCAAATAATGTCTTGCCTATGAAGGATTTGTAGCATCTAAAAGGATAATGACTGATTTCCATCCATCCCCATGATGACATCTAATCCAATTTTGATCTTAGATCCATCTCTAGCCCCCTAATGGACAAACCTCAACATCCAGTGTAGAGTGTGTTGAAAAGAGTAACTGGGTTCAGTCTTCATAATGACATGTGTAAATATGATTTTATGTAATTGATGTAAGATAAAATTATTTTTTTAATGCTTGAACCATGGGTTTCATGATCAAGGAATTTTATTTTAGATAAGGTTACCATTGTGAACCTTTAGGTTTGTCATCAAGTAATAATAGTCTATTGCATCAATGTTATGTATGAAAGACATTTCTTGGGCATGTTACAAATATATGTGAGTCATTAAAAAATTCAAAGGGACCCTCCAAGATCAAGCTCAACCATCTCCTTCAAGTTGGACTTGAATGAAATTATGAAGCTTCACCAAAGGACATGATAGCTCACACAAAACTCAAGTTGCCTGATTTACATGGGAAAACCACTATAAATAGGGCAGCTCGACTTCATTTCAAGGACATAATTTTGGTCAAGGAGAAGTCTGCAATAAGGAGTGCGAGAATCACTAGGAAAGGAGCCACATAACCAGTAAAGAGAGGGAAAGGAAGACTGGTTTCCTTAGCTTTGTTTTTGGGTGTGTTTTAGGCTGAATCACTCCACTTGAGCAAAGTATAGATGCTATATGTTGCAGAAGAAGCTGTAATACTATAGTCCCTTTTCAAGGTCAAGTCAAGGAGAAAAATAAGGAGTATCTCAAGCTGTGTTTTCAAGGAGGTAGAATCCACCTAAAGTGAAGGAAATTAAGGAATGAGACAAGGTAATCTACATTTACTAGGGTTTCTAAATTAGGGTCAAGAAGTTGAAGGCCGAAAGGAGAGAAAAGGAAGTTAAGATATGAAAGGTAGCAGAGGTAGAAAGAATAAACATGCAGTTGACTATCATTGCCTCTATAAGAAATAGAGTTCAAAATAAGAAGTTTGGTGTCTTGGTCTTGGAGAGGTAAAATAGGTCAATGGTCTTGGTCTTGGTGTTTTTCAATTGAAATCTCTATAAGAAGAAGAATTTGTTTGGGTTTTTCCTCTTAAGTGAGAGAGGTTTTGGCCTTGGCTGATCACCTATATTCCGTGTCTCTTGTCTCTTTATTGTTTATGATTTGGTAGTTGTTTGATGAAGAACACTATAGTAATATAACTAAAGAGAATATCATAATTTAAAGAAGTATAAAGAATTCACAAGAAGTTATCATTACAAGAGAAATCACCTAATTTCTATGCCCTTGATTTCTCAACAAAGTGTGCATCATACTTCTCCATATGTGTGATATAACATATTTCTTCTTGGCGCTGTTGCTAATCCATGAGGAGAATGTTTGACCGAACATATGTTTTTCCTTAATGATATGAGACCACACACCATTTCTAGAAACTTCCCTCCACATGTTTTTTATAATCAAAGCCTTGTTAAAAGTGGAGGTATATATGAAACCCCAACCTCCTTCCTCCATTGGCCTTGCAAGTGTTGACCATTGTACCATATGAATTTTGTCTTGTAACTATGTTCCAGCCGACAAGAAGCAATTCATGATAGCTTTCATCTTATGGATGTTCTCCCTTGGCATTAGATAAAGGTGGATCCAATATACTGAAATGTTTTGTAGGACCGATTTCAACGTAATTACCATCCTTCCTCCCATCGACAACCATTTATACTTCCAACTGTCCATTTTTTGTGAAATATTTTGATTAACCATGCCCAATCCTGGTTATAGTATCCTTTTAGTTTCATACTAAACCTAAGGTAGGTGAAACCATCATCTGGGATTGATGATGATACCCCAAACATATCACATATGTCCTTTTTTCCATTATCCTCACAATCATCATGTAACAAGATCAATTTTTCTTCATTCATACACAAATCAGACACAAATATCAATGATTTAATTAAGTCTCTAATGTTTCTCCACTCCCCCACTGTGGATTCCCCACTAAGTAACAGATCATCTACGAACATTAAATGAGATATGGAAATATTTTGTGGTTACTCTGATCCCTTTAATAATTCCATTATCCTTTAACACACTCATTTTTCTATTGAAACAATCAATAACTAAAATAATGAGAAATGGATACATGGCACAACCCTATCTTATTCCTCTATATGCATTGAAAAATTGTGAAGGCATCCTGTTAATAATGATAGAAAATTTTGTAATTTTGCAACATGCCAAAATCCATTCAATGTCAAATAGAGACATACCATATTTTAACAGTACCAAGAAGAGCATTTCCTAGTCAATGCAATCATATGCCTTGCTCAAGTCTACCTTTAGAAGTAAAACTATTTCTTTTCGTAATTTAATAGAGTGCATCATATCCCTTGTGATTGTTTGTCCCAATCTATCATTATCCTCCAATGTGAACATGTTTGGAACTTTTTCGATGAAATTCATTTGCAACCAAAAATATGTCTCCTGCACCAGGAATTGGCCTCTGAAATGTGTGACCGCCACCTATTCAATAGATATCTGTTTCCAACGTCATCTCTTATCCTCCTTATGGAATTGATCTATTTCCCCACTTTGAAATGTGCGTGGAAATATCTGGTATTTTTATCTCCATTTTTTATCCATGTCACCCTGCTCTTCATCAGGATGTCTTATTCCCATGAACGAAATATGTCGCGTCTCTTACCCTCCAATTCAATGATCTTGTGCCAGTATTCCTCTTAGAAGAATAATGGGTCATGAGGATCATTGAAATAACATAGGAAAATGCCAATCTACCCAAGAGATTTAGCTTTTCCTTTCTTCATCCCCCTAATCCATTCTTGAGCGACCGTTTTCAACTCTCTAAGCTTTTGACATATCTATGTCATGTTATTCTACGGAGGAGGAAGCAATGACATCCCCAAATTCATCCATTTTATGCCATTTAGGGTTGAATTTGAAGGGTTATGATCTCTTTTGTTCCCCTTCATTCCATATCATCATAATGGGCAGGATATTAGAAATAAATGTTGGAATAATATAAGATATTATATTTATCAGATGATTAACCATAGTATGTTTAACCAAAAACTTTTCCATTCATTTTGATATACCCTCCTCACTATTTCTCCCATTCGTCCAAGTGGGGCAAGAGGATTTGGTGTTACATCCAATAGGGCAAAATCCTCCATCAAATCTCTAAAATAAACAACCATAGTATTAATTCTAAACTTTTGTCCCCAAATATCTTCCATCTCCATTGAAAAATTAAGATCCCAAATTTAAGTATGGGGGTTTACGCAGTGCATTATATTAGATATCATTTTGGGATTCAACTACGTTAAGTAAGTCATTCATGTATGACCATTTCCATGAGAGGTAGTCGTAACTGACTAATTTCTCATGATTTTTTGAATAGTTCACTTAGCACTCATTGCATCGGGTGATGCTCACAGGGGTGAAGAAGTGGGATTGAAACTAGTGAAATGTGGAGAACGAATCACATAGCATCAATCATCACTTCCGGGGCTTGCACCCGGTAACCAGGACTCATTTCTCATGATTTTTTGAATAGTTCACTTAGCACTCATTGCATCGGGTGATGCTCACAGGGGTGAAGAAGTGGGATTGAAACTAGTGAAATGTGGAGAACGAATCACATAGCATCAATCATCACTTCCGGGGCTTGCACCCGGTAACCAGGACTTCCCAGGAGGTCAACCCATCCTAGAACTCCTCTGGCTCAAGCGCGCTTAACTGTGGAGTTTTTCCCCACAATCAAGCCCACTTAGCTTGCTACCCCATTTGTAAAACCTTAGCAAGTATTGTGCCTCATGAACCATTCAAGTAGAGATCCCTTGACTTAACGCAGTTGAATCCCAAAATGATATCTAAGATCCCAAATGTTCATGGAACTAAATCGAATGTTTCCAAATTGTGTAACCTGGTCCCAAAATAGCCTATGCCCCACATATGGAGCATATGAATTGAAAATTCACACCCTTTGAGAATTTCCCATAATGTGTCTGGTCATTATAATCCCTACACATGACAGAGATGTCTGCATCTCAATTTTTTTCGAATCCCACATAACCCCTAAACCACCAGATAATCCAATAGCATTAGTTGCAACTACATGCCATGTAGGGCACATAGAGAACATTGCCTCACACACACTATCTTTGCAAACCATCGTTTCTTGGAAAAGGATTAGAGAGGGTTTATGAACTCGAATAATACCTCTTAGGGAGCTTCATTTGGGGGTAGCTCCCAAACCTTAGATGTTAATGGAAATAATCATCATGGATGAACCACATGCATGATTACATCCCCTCTAAGGACCCATACTCCATAAAAATTAGAAATAGAGACATTCCCAATAGTAAAATGAGAATCAATATCAAACTAGTTATTGGGAGATCTAGCCTCGTCTGCATAACCTAATTCGATCCTGTTATGAGGTGAAACATTTTTATATTTAAGGGGTTTCTTATTCCTATGTGTGACATTTTTATATGATTGACCTATGGAATCCAGAGGATTATTGAAAAAAGGATATTTTAATAGAAAGGGGAGCCATATTCTCATATGAGGACAAAATAACCTCCAAAGGTAAGAATGAAAAACCAGCTACATAAGACGACTTATTAGAAAGAGGGGAGGAATCAACTATAGGATGAGTTTGAGGGATAGGATCCTCACGGTTGAAGTCATTCTTGCATTCCACAGAGGGATGCAGATAATGCGACAGATCATTAGAGGATACAGGATTGATAATTATTGAAGGTTGAAATGGCATCACCACTTCAAGGAATGACTTGCCAGAAATATTGGAAAACTCAACTGTAGGATGAGATAGGGAGTCGAATATCTCACGTCCATAGTCAATTGGGAAACCCAAAGATGGTACCTAACCATCATATGGATTCAGGACTGTTAGATTATATATACACCCTACAAATGTAACAATGTTATATAACCTAGATTTACAAGTATTTTACATCATATGGTTCATATAGGGAACCAAATTACTTGTGAGGTTCAAACTATCAGACACCATATGAACAAAAAAATCCTTCTCTGGATTGAATGGGCTAGACTCCAATCGATCATCTTGTTTTGGAAAGGTTACCTTAGGACTTCCTTTCTCATAGCCAAGAGGATATTTCTCAGTGATAACACTAGATTTTGTATTCTTTGTATAATCATGCAAGTCAAACAACTTCTTAATTCCAAGCCACCATACTTTTGAATCTTCTGGTTTCTTCATCTCTACATTGAATGTAGGAGGTTTGGATTTCTTTAACTCATCCAAAAAGTATCCCCTCTTTCTCCTCATGTAAGGATGATAGTGATGATTAACATGATACAGGTATGAACTAGAATTAGAATAGAACCCATAACTATTGTCTCTCTTATCACGTGTGTCCAACCATCTTCCAACTCTAACTGTGTCATCCATGTCTAACATGTGTACTCCATGAGACCTTCTACCATATGTCCCATTAGTCTTGTCCATCTATCCATAACTGATGTGTTGTTGTACCTATCTCTTAAAATCTGATAAGCTCTAAAGGTTAACTACATTAACCTCTTCTTCCTTTGCATGTGCCCTAACAAGCCTTTCCTATGACTAAATTATTATATCATGATCTTCCTTGCGACTTCTAATTTCTACCTTCATACTTCTTAAGGTATCTTCTATGTCAAGAGAGTATTCTTCGCCATTTTTATAAGTTAATATGTGGGGAGAGTCATGTGAACGACAGTCCACCATTCTTCTTGTCATGTCTATTCCTCTTCTTCCTGCAAGCATGCCATGTCAGACAACCAAATATAAATATAATCAACATACCTCTATGAAGTTCAATGGAGGCTATCTCATAAAAAAAATTAGTCAAGATTAGCACAATACATATATATACATAATCATATCAATATATTGACGTCGTGCATGATAACATTAACTGTATACAATGACCTTGTACGTGACAACTGTAACCATGATAATGAAAGCATAACGACATGAATCTAGCCCATCCAGTCGAAGTATTTGAACCATGTTCGGATACCACCTTATAACGCCTCCTCCCACATTTACCCACTTTAATTGGACTAGCAGGGTAAACATGAGATGAGTTCTACTATGACTTGACCTAACCTCCTAAGTCTAGTTAAGGAAGTGGAGTCAACAAATTAAAACTTTACTTACATTCCTCATGAGCTACAGGACACTCAAGGGCTTGAGAACTAGCCCACGTGGCTAATCCCTGAGTTGAGTCTTTTTTTCACTGAGAAAACTCCCCAACCGAATGCTTGACAAGGAAAGGTAGCAACTGTGAGCCTATAACCGCATGCATAATCCTACTTCCTAGTGATTATGACCCCAAAGCTACAGTTTAGAGGGTGTGGCTCTAGATTTTGAGCCACCATTTTAGGCTAGCCTCTAGATCACTACCCATAACTCAATGTAATTTTCAAAATCATAAATTACATAAGAAAAAATCTATTCATATGAAACTTGAACAAGAATCTGACCTAATGAGGCTTGACCGTGATAGTCATTTCGTCAAACACATGGTAAACATGTAAGCTATAGGTCATGAATGCATATATGATCATAAGAGTTTGAAACGTATTTGAAAATCACCAAGAAGGTTTAATCCCCTCTCAAAATAGCTACAATAACACTTGCTATCCAATGCACTCATTAACCATCAAATACTTCTCAAATCATGAACAAAGAAATAGTTAGATCACATTATAAATCCATGCCTATAACCAACATATAACCAAATTCTTAAACATGACATAATAACCATCAAATCCACATAATAACAAGTACAAGTTCCCATGAATTACCATACGAAAAGTAGAACTTATTAACATATGGAAAATCCAGCCAAGTCAAGGACTTCCATGTACCATTCGACCATAGATTTGGATGAACCAAATCTCTCTTTCAACCAATCACCTCCATCCCCTATTCCAAGCATGAATGTGAGATCTCAATACATAAAAAACTAGGGTTTACCAGAGATTAAACCACCTCCACCCTCAGGCTACCACAATATTGCCAAAACCAGTAAAGAGAAAAAGATAACGAAAAAGACCATAGAAACCCTAAGAAACATTCATTAATGGCCTAATCCTAATTGAAACCGAAGATTTGACTAATAACGGAGAAAATGATCTACACATTTTTAACGAAGCACTCAGATTTTAGAGGGTAGATTAGATATTGTAGAAAAGTCTCAGAATTTAAAACACATTTGAAAAATGCATGTTGTACTTGTGGGGTTAATGATCTCAAGGTTTGAACAAGAGTTTCTTCATTTAATTCGACAATGTTTTCATTCATAATACTAGAAGATTGTAATCCTAGTATCTTGATAATTGATTCAATAGTTAATGAAATGAGGATATTTCAAGTTTTATTTGAGGCTATTCATCCAATAGAAGTATAATAATTCTTATAGCACCATATGACCAATGAAAGACCCGAGGAACTATACACAATGGCAGACTTGAATCCCAAACTTTATACCCCTTACTAATTTCATCATCCTATTGAAAGAACAATTGAGGGATCTACTCTTGATTAGTACATGACAAAATTGGGTTATAAAAATCCCAGTCTTCATCCATCCAAGTTATTCTAGTTTGGGTCAGATATTTTGTGGATGGAGAAAATTTTATTAAAGGATTCCATTCTTTCGACTGTTAAAACGCTGAGACAAAACATTACTTTAACAAGACCCAATCAAAATAAAAGGTACATAATAGGTCTTATAATTAAGGTTATATAATATTTGTTCCCAAGCTCAAATTATTTTATCGATATGGAAATCTAAAGCTTGGAATAAGGAACAAAATATATTTTCATCTGAATTTGCATTACTTATTCTTAGGGAATTATTTGAAATTAATTGATTTTTTGAGTTCCAAGTTCATTAATTCAAAACATATATGATAAAAATAACACAATGAATTTTCCATGGTTGACCAATATTCAAAAGCCTCTTGACTTTTGTCAAATATTGAGTCAACATCACATTATCCATAATAATTTAGATACATTTCCTATATTTAAAGGAGATCATTCAAAAATTGTTCATGATTTTATAGAAGTATTCATTAGAACCACATCTAGCATGAAAGTAGAGCATCTTGAAGTTGCAATGAAATGTTTTTTATTTGCATTAGGTGGTGATGCATCTAGGTGGTTTTTTAGTTTTCCTAATAATAGCATTAACAATTTCAATGCATTAAGAGACAGATTATTTGAAAGATGGTAAAATATTTTCAATTTATTTTAAATGCTTTAACTAAAATAAAAAAGAAAGGTAATGATATTGTAGATGAATTTCATGCTGGATTTGATAATGTGGTCCACGAGGTACCCTAAGACCATAAATTGTCCAAAAATCTTATGTTAACTTAAATACTTTTGAGGAAATTATGCTTTCTTCCTTCATCATGCACAACCAAAGACCATTGAAGAAGCTAAAACTAATACTAGAAGTATAGATAATTTTATGAGATTATTTGGTAAACCAAATTTAATAAATCCACATGAGTCAAGAAGTAGATCTCAAAAAAAACATTTGAAACAAACGATAAAGCTTCAACCTCTAGTTTAGATGACCTTATCTTGGAATTAGTTAATCAATTTGAGTTTTAGTTGACCATGAAAGAAATGGCCCAAGGTTGGAAATATTTTCAAAATAAATTTATTCAATTAAAGACGAATCGACAATCCTTTAATCTTAAGACCGTGTGTCAAGGAATTCATTAAGCTTGTGTGTCAATCAGCACAACTATTGGCCTAGACAAAGGGTTTTCTAGCGGATTATAGCGCTTCCCATTCCTATGGCAGCTAGCTTGGCCACAAGGACTTGGTTACAGACAACTATTAGCTAGCCATTCCTCCGTCAAACTAGCCACTTGTTCATTTACAACACAATAATGGAGGGAACTAGCCAACTTAAACTTGTTTTATGGAGTGCGAGACACAAGGGTGCCGACTGAAAATTATTTTATCGAGAGCATGGAATAGGAGTGCGCCAAACTTTTAGTGTATATATATGCAGGTTTCTTCCAATGTGTAATTTTGGAGTTAATATTTATACTGAGTTTGATCAGAGAAACCTAAAAATAAGCATTTGAGCTAGTAGCAAAGCACACAATAAAGACATGGAAAGCATATGAGCTAGAGGTATCAAGGAACACAGAAAAGGTTATAGTTTCCTCTTCATTATAATTTTTAGAAAAATCATCTTAGAGGCCAATGATAAAACTCATATGTCGTTATAGATCCATAGATTTTTTATTATCAAGGAATCATATGCCATTGTAGCTTACCATGCTTCCATTCCCTAACAAGATAATTGGAAAATAATATTATGTCAAAATATGTTGTTGAATATTTCTGTGTACCTATGGAAGACTTTAACTTGGGATGAGATAAGGAACAAAGGTTTTTAAATCCCATTTATTAACCTAGGACATGATAAGGAAAAATAGTTTTGAAAGACCTTTTATATGTTTCTTATGCAAAGATAGTCAGGAAGATGTTGAGCACCTATTCGAATCCTACCATTTTCCAAAACCATTATGGGAGAAAGCTTTATCTCTTTTCAATGAATTAGATAGAACACTGAGAAACATTATGTGTGTAGTTTATTCTTGGAGGAATTGTTAGAAAAATATTATGTATGACAGAGAAAAGAAAGACATATAATATGCAAAAAAACATGGCCATTAATGGGAAGCACAACAATCTCCCCCCTCAACGCGAGCCAGGTGTGTTTCGAACTCGAGACCTTTGGTGACCTTCCAAGAAGTATCTGTGAAAGTTGTCACACAACCTTCACCACCTAACTGCACTATTGAAATCAAAATTTTCTTCAGATCTGGAACATGCCTCACCTCCTTTAGTAGCCATTGGTTTCCATTCTGTTGTTTTACAAGAACCTTACCCATTCCAACAATTTTATAGGGTTTATCATCACCCAAATGGACGTGTCCAAAATCTCCTTGAAGATAGTCATGAAAATATTTCTTATCAGTTGTGGCATGGAATGAGGCACCTGAATCTACCACCCAGGAATCAGAAATATTTTTGAAAGAAAGAATCAAAGCATCTTGTAACACCTCACCTGTCACATTTGCTTAATGATTGTTTTCTTACTGTGCATCTCCTTCTTTTCCCTTCCGAGATCTATAGTCTTTCTTTAGGTGTCCTTTATTTCCACATTTCCAGCACACTATCCCTAATCTGGAGTTGGATCTGCATTTCCTTGATTTACTGCGATATCTTGACTTCTTTCCTCTTTCCATTTTTCTTCCCCTAGACTCTACCCTCAAAGCATTACCTGATGTTCACCAGAGCTTTTCCATCGCATTTCCTCGTTAAGGATAGCACCGACAACATCATCAAACTTTAAAGTACTAGATCCAAAAACAGAGTTACTAATGGCCGTTACTAAACCATTGCAACTTTCTGGCAATGAGAACAAGAATAATAGAGCTCTAACTTCATCATCAAATTTTACTCGTACAGAACTTAACTGACTTGTAATAGTAGTAAAATCATTTAAATGGTTTACAACAGATCCACCTTCCAACATCTTCATATTAAATAACCGTTTCACAAGAAATACCTTGTTTGAGGCTGAGGGTTTTTCATATCGTCTCGCCAATGCCTTAATCAAACCCTCTATCGTTGTCTCCTTCAAAATGTTGAAGGCAACCGACGCTGCAAGGCACAACTGTACTGTTTCGAGTGCCTTTCTCTCGAGAAGGTTCCATTCTTCATTTGTCATAACCATCGACATATTTTCTTTTCCACCCAATGGTAGGAATAGATCTTTATGATACAAATAATCTTCCATCTGCATCTTCCATAGTGAGAAGTTTTGACCATTAAATTTCTTAACCCTAAACTTACCATCTTCTGCCATTGCTCCCACTCGAACCAGGAACCCTTCTCTCCTGTGAGTTTTCCAGCCAAATAGACCTTCAGCTCTGATATCAGTTGTTAGAAAAATATTACATATGATAGAGAAATGCAAGACATATAATATGTGGAAAAGCACGACCATTAATGGGGAGCACAACAGGAATAAACAACCTAGTTCTAAATAGAGTTTGATTTCTGTTGTTATCCCTCCTCCAGATCTCTGAGGCTGAGGAAGAGTTCAGCTGAGGTGAAAATAAATTTGGAGAGAAATAGTGAAAATTGGAGAATACTATCAAACACACCCTCTCTTTGTCAAATACACCCTTTTAGTGTCAAATACACCCTCGAAGTTTAGGACTGCTTTTGGGTTACTTCCTAGTGTCTAAATTTTCTCCAAGATAGCGCGTTGGAAATCCCTTCAAGTCTACTTTCTAGATATGTCTTCATTTTTCAATTTCAAGCTTATTTTCCCCATCAAAAACACAATCTCCCAAGACTGGCAAACATAGTGCCCAAGCTAGAAATGAGGTAGAAAGGTGGTTTTTTGGTGGTTTTTGACCTTTCTGGCTGACCCATTTGTCTCCAAATGCTTAGAAAATGCATAGGATGCATGTCCTCATTACTATGAATCCAAATATGCTAACCGTTTTCTCATCATATTCCCCAAAAAAGAGTGCATCATCCTATGTGTTGCACGTTTGACCTTTTGACTATGCTACAAATGCCTCAAAAAACACAAAAATTCATAATTCGCAAATTTTTATTCAAAACTTGTCAAAATTGGTGGGATGATAGCTGATCATTTGTTTGAGGCATGGAGTGATGCCTCGACAAGAATGTCAAGCCTCCTTTTCTCCTCTTACTTGGTCAAGGATTCAATCTTTCCATGGGCTTTTTTACAACTTTGAGTTTTTCCATAGTTAAAGCATGTCATAGTGATGGGAGATGCCATGAGTTCTCTAGTATTGGTTGGTTCATGTCTAATGATTATCCCTCCTCTCTTAGATAGCCTCCTCTCCACTCTTTCTTCCTCACTATGACTTATGTTCTCTTCTTCTACCATGAGTTGTTTTTTAAATTATGATATGTTCTATGCTTAGAGCAGTTTACTTATTTTTCTTCTTAGTAGAAATAGATTAGCAATTGCATATACATTGAGTAAAGTGCAAATAGAACATTAAACGATCAAGAGAAAATAAGCCAAGACAAGAGACACAAGATGTGGTGGCTAGCCAAGGAAAAACCCCAATGCGGGGAAACCCTTTGATCAAATCTTCTTTTATCTTCAATAGTTCAACAGAGAGAAATAATACAAAATCTAAATTCTGTAATTTTATGTCAACAAAGGTGTTACACTGAAATTTGTCACCATGACTATCTGCAGTTAATATGGCTCCATCAATAGTCATATTATCCTCCTTGTCAAGCCTCATACCTCTGCTCTTCATGTCAAACTTCAAAAAGAGAGAAAGTCACTTAAAAACATGTTTAACTCTGGGTACGCAGGTTCTCTCTACCTTGCCTGCGTGTACGCACTCCAAACATACTGTACCTACGTACTTGTACGCTCTGTAAGCCAAAGGATGGGTGCGTACCCCTGTAAAGGTCAAAAGGCGCGAGTTTCATCTTTAAAATGTTACTTGTGGTCACTTCTAGAGCCTTCTAGAAGAGTGTTTGACGTGTATTGAGCGCCTCCAGATGGTTCATGCATCCCTATGATAGAGGAACTTATCCCATCAAGAGAGGAGCTACCCCATCCAAAAGAGGGAGTATCCCATTGATGTTGGAACTGAATAACTTCCTCTAGAACACTATAAATACAGGCCTTGGGCCAGAGGAGGGGAGGTTGAAAGCTGAACATTCCAAAGGGTAAATGCTGCTGGAATTAGGACTTCCATTGTTAACTTGGGAGGAGAGATTACCATCCTTTCTTGTTGCCATATTGGGAGTGGGTGAGCTTGTCAAAGTAGAGGAAATCTCTTGTTGGACCCTAGGAGGAGCTTGCACAACACCAAGGCCTCAGGTTGTAATGGTTCCTTTTTTGTTTCCTTAATACAAATAAGTCCATTCTTCTCAATGATTTGTTGTTAATGAATTATTTCATGTACTCCTTGGTCTATGTGATGAATATGCTTTGTTTTATGAAATATTCTGGTGTTATGTAATCGTTTGCTTTGTTAGTGTATGCAGGTCTTAAAGTGAAGGAGGAGCTATCTGGATCAGCAAGGCTGGACTGCTACAACAAGCGTTGGACCTAAGGTAAGATCGGAACACACTTGGTTTCTCATAGAATAATGTATGTTTAGAGAAGGATTGCTCTTGTTTGGTTTGTTTGTCACTAGAGAGTCTTAGACTCCTAGGGAGGTTAGGTTTGTCCGCAAAAATAACTCTTTCCGCATGACAAATTGGCGACTCAGCTGGGGAATCCATTGTTGGGTTTGATTTTTCCTTTAATCATTGCTTTGATCTGAAAAGAGTCTTATTTCTTTTGCTTTTTGGTTGCTTGAATGTGTTTTTGGGTGGCTTAGCTTAGGGTCAGATTAGAACTTAGTTTTTCTTTGTTTTACAGTAGTACGCACCCTCTGAGTTAGACACAGTGCGTACTTGTACGCACTGTATCTGTGTACACAGAGCGTGCATGCACCTGGTTAAACAGGCTGCCTGCGTACCCTGTTAAAATTAAGAAAAATTCCCTTTTTATCACTTATTCCTTTTAAATTTTGTTTTTCTTAGTCTTCACTGCCCAGATCCACTGGTTAACTGTCAAAAATCTTCACCTGTACTTTTTCCATTAGTGTCGAAAGTTTTAGTGAAATTCCTTGAGATTTTAGCCTTAGGGTTTGGTTTTTATATTTGTCCTGTAGTGACTTTGGGTTTAGAAGTCGCAAAGCCTTAGATATCTCTGGTTTTGTCAGTCTTCTTAGGAGTCGGACCAGTCGTAAAATCTACCCTCGTGAGCGACCTACCTTTGTGTTGCCTCTTTGCAAAATTTCGATATAGCTTGTTCATTTAAAGTTGTGAATTTCATTTTCAAAAGAACAAAAAGAGATTGAGTTTTTGTTTTGATTAGTTTGTGATTCTGCATAAACTAGTCCTTGGATTAATCATTGCCAAGTAAAACATCCCGGAATCATCCTAGTAAGCTTTTGCTTCTTAGATAAATTTGTTAAGTGAAAGATTAGGTACTTTTCCTTTGATTTGCTTTTGAGTGATTTTTTATAGATTTCCATAGATCTTGAAATTGCTTTGATTATATTAGTTTTGCATGTTTTTATTAAATAGGAAAATATCAACGATCTCCTTTTCAACGTTTGCTTTAGAGTAGCATTTGACGTCTTTGAAAGAGAAAGGAATTTTTCCGTGAAGTAAAGAGTGGTCATGTTTTGTGCGCTTTGAAAGATAAGAGAATTGTTTCTTTGATTGTCTTTTGAGAAAGTTGTTTTTATTGAAAAGATTGCATTCTCTCAACTCTCTTAATTAGAACATTCATTGAAAAGAGAAAATTATCAAATCATCTTAGGTGCATATTTTTAGAGAATTGGAGTCGAGTCTATACACCATCAAGTTTCATCTCCATTACCTTTGTCTTAAAGAACAACCATTAAAATCAACGCTTAAAGTAAAATTAACTTAGAAATTTTTATTTTCTAGGGCTCTGAAGCACCAACATAGATTAGGCTAGTGTCTTTGAGTAGGTGAGTAATTAAC
>APFE031304041.1:1234-33436 GCA_000404065.3 Pinus taeda | reverse complement strand
TTGACTTAGGAACAACCCTTTCAGTACTTTGAAGCTTGCATGCCTCAATGGCAAGTTTCTCACTTTCGGCGATAGGTTTACATCAATGGCCTTCGACCAAGAGATTTTACGTGGTGTTCGACGCTAAGTCCTTTTTCACACCACGTGAATTATACTGTAGTACCTTGAGGGTCATTGTCATTATTGGTGATTCCTCGCGCGCCTGTTAACAGCTTACATCATTGGCTGGTAATCAGGTGATGTCTTTCCATGTTCAACTCTATAACATTTTTCAAATGGATCGACTTGTACTCCGAGTGAAGATTGAATGAGTTTTGAAGACCCCAGATCTAGTTTCATCCATCCGAGCTGCGATATATTCAGGAATATAAAGACATCAAGTGTACATCATTGCTAAATAGATGATCATCCAAATCAAAAGGTGATGAGTCCAAATCATCAGTCTGCCACACAAACGATTGTCTGTCCTATGTACATGAAAATGAATTTATAAAGCTGAGCATGGGAATGCCCACCTCAACTAGATCATGAAAAAATGTTGTCAAAATAATGTATTGTATTGTATCTTATTACAGGTCACCTCCCACCTCGAAAAAACTTTGGATCTTCATAGTAAAGCATTTCACCCGACATTAAAAATATTAACGACCTCATGCTTTAGGGGGCAACTATTATAAACATTTCTAGGCACTTCAACCCCAATCATAAATGTCCATAAATTGAGGGCTCCTAAGTCCCTAAAAGTGTTGATTCACTGCCTAAAGGAACAAGGTCAGCTGATTACATCATCTCCCAGAAGTTCTCCACTAAAAACTACTCATAAATGGTCAAAACTGGACCACACTGAAAACCCAGTACAGAGGGTGCGATGCATATCACCTTCCCAGTGTACAGGGTGCGATGATGGGGAATGGAAAAATGATAGGGACAAAATGCGAGGTGGAAGATCATGGAATCTTCCAGAAGCTTCCCCTCTGACACTTGCCTCTCTATTTTCGACCAGGGATGAGTAAGAGATCATCATTCTCGAAGTGGAAGGAGGGACTATCAGATAGAGGACACTAATCAATACCCCAGAAGATGACTCACCTCCCTACAATCATCTATATATGGATCCCTCATCACAGAGCTCCAGGGGCTAGAATCTTGTATCTTGTAGAGAAGTGTTGTTGGTTTTCTGGTGTATATTCATAGTGTTCGGTGATCTAAGCTTTACTTGAGGTGAAGAAGGGCTTTCTAGCTAGAGGATGATGCTAGGTCAGAAGATATGGTTGTAATCCTCTTCCTACTTTTCATCTTCATAAAGGTATTCAAGCTTTCCTCCATATTCTTGTATGTTTACTTATATATGCATTTGTATGGTTAACACACATCTCGTCCTGTGTTATTTATGAATATAGATCTTTGTTCGTTGATAGTAGTATGTTGCTATGATTCCACAAGTGCTCATTGAAACTGGGCAGACGAAGAAGAAGCGGCGAAGCTCTATAAGGAAGGAGACGAATCAAACAAGGAAATCAAGTGCAAGACTAAGGTTGGTCTCCTTGTTCCACTCTTATCTATTTTCATAGAGGAAAACGAAAGTAGACTTTACTTGTTTGTTTCTAAGATAGCTACCAGTCTGTTGATGCCCCGAAAATTGTTACATCAACATCGGGGGATAACCACCCGGTCTGGACCTTAATACAACTCCTTTTCTGTCTAGGATGGTGGCTCCGACTGGATATAATGGGACCAGTTTCCCAGTAATGAATAAAAGGGGGTGAATGAATGATTGGTTTTCAAATAAGTGATAATAAATGGAGGACTTATTCTAAGAACAAAAACGTAAATGACTATTTTATCCTGGGAAGCTTCTATTCTTTAAGTGCAATGTTTAATAATCTATGTTTGCTGATAGGCATATAGATGACACTATGCAATAAACAAAGACATTCATTTAAATGATAATTGCTTCGTTCAAATAGTTGAACGAAGTAATTGATAAAAAAATATTACACTTCTCTTTTATATTACCGATACATGCATGATTGAAAGAGTAGCAAACTGTAAACATCCAATAGTGGAAAGTATAAAGTTTACTTTTTAAAACACATTCATATATTCAATAATAGCATAAATGACCAAACAATAATTCACATAAAAGGAATAAGTTCAGACATAGATAATAGTACCATATGAGCTGCGAATTATTCCTTACGCCAATCGCAATTTGAATTCCTTCTTCTGATTCAAAAATACTTTAAAATAAAGGCAATAGTGCACATTCATATCAAAGCTTCATTATCAAAATTTGGGAAGATTGGTCCAGTCTTCATAAAAGAATATGCTTGAAGTACAGTAGTGCAACTTCAGGATTAAGTCATATACAAAAACTTACGACCCTTTCTAAATGCATGAAAGGGTCTATAAATACTAAACTAAGCTAACAGAATACAAAACTAAAATGCTACAAAATTGGTATAATCCGATCTTAAAATATTTCCCCCATAGTGATTTGGAAATTGGCAGCGATGATTCATTCTTCTGGCCATTTGCCCTTTGTCCTGAGTTGGCATATTGCTAGCATTGGCTCCACTTCTTGAGGGCGGTTGAGTCGAGAAATGATTTGAGCAGCATAGGTGGCATCATGTATATCGGGAATGATACACCCGATTGCATCCGTCAGGCATTTGAGGGCGGCTCTCTGACTGTATGGTTTTACTAGGAACAACCAATAGGTGTCCCAAGTTAAACTTTTAATCCCTGAGATTAATCTCCCATTCTTTTCAAGCTCTTGGTTACATGACTGCTCCAATGTCTTGGCTGATAATAGTTTACCTGGTGTACATTGAGAAATCATGTTAGATAAATAGAGAGTATTATTGATCAAGTCAATTAAATTGCTCATAGATAACTTGCATCTAGAAACAACTCTCTCTGCTTTCATTAATTGGGACTGCCACTCTGTGAATAGGATTTCCTTATGGGATTCTAAGATTTTGGGCAAGTTTGTTGTTAGAGTCCTGCCAAGTAAGAAAATCTATCAAAGTGTCTTCAGCTTGCTCTAAATCCTGCCTGGAATCAACTAACTTATCTATTATAGATATTGTTATGTCGCATAAAGGTTCAAATTGGGTGATTTCATGACATCACAATCTTATTTGTGTTATTAATGCCTTGTTAATTTGCATTGCCTCTGCTCTGAACTCGACAGGCTGGGGAAGACTCTTGAACCTTTCTATTTGAGCTGATAATTGAGCAATTTTCTCATCTTTTGTCTTTGCCATCTGTTCATTCATCACGTTCAACTTTGATAATGCCTCGGATAGTTCCTTCTGTTTCTGGATTGCTCCCGAATCGATCCTCTGCTTCTCTTCATGCAACTGTTTGTTTAGATGGTTGTTTAATTGTTGCTGTGTGGACAGTTGATGTTGTAGCTGTTCTGACTTCTGCTGCTCTTCCGATAGCTGTGCTTGTAATGAAGCGATCGCTTGATCCTTTTCCTTCAACAAATTGCTTACCTCCGATGCTTTATCCATGGTGGCTGCCGAATAGGCACCAGCATATTGAGATAACTTTTTCAGGTCATCGGAGGGGTCAAATTCTTCTCTCCATACCACATTTGTTGTTATTGTTTGTTCAGGGAACAGAGAAGGTTGATCAATCCTTTTCCTTTTCCACTGTCGCTTTATTATAGCCCTATGTTTTGGGATATAGAAAACATCTAGTGGAGGAATGTCCTCCACTTGCAAAATAATTTGATCAGAAGGATTCTTCGGAATTATTTCTACTACTGTATTTGAGGGTGGACCGTTGGTTGCTTTGCTTCGAACCTCCTTTGATGCTGTGTCTTGTGTATCAGCAGCTTTGGATGTTTTGGCGTCCGTTGAGGTCTCAAGATTGCCTATAATTGTATTGAATTGTTGCCATTCTTCAAGCAATCTTGGGTCCACTTGAGTATCAACATTCATTTCTTTGCTGCTCTGGTCTTGCTACCTTTTCTATTCTTCTTCCCTTATTCTCTCTTGTTCTTTCTTTTCTGCTTCCTCTTGTTCTTTCCTTTGTGCCTCTTCTTGTTCTTTTCTATGTGCCTCTTCCTGTTCTAACCTCCGGAGTTCCTCCTGCTCTCTTCTCTGGACTTCTTCATAGATTGCGGATGTAGCAGGAGGTTCATTAGTAAGCTGCTGCTCAGGCTCGCTTGACTGAATCATCGGGGTAGTAGCTAACAAATCTAGAGGCAGAGTTTGCAACCTTTGTTCTCTAAGTTTGTTAAATTCTACTAACCCGTCATCACGGTATCTCATTCTGGCTAGCTGTTGTACCTAGAATATTGACTCGGCAGAGGAGAACAGGTCATCAAACTCATCTTCCTTATGCTCGAATTTAGTAAGCTTGGATTGATATAGGGCATTATAGATGACTTTCTTCAGATCGAAACGTCTATTAGGCAGAGTGGCGAGACTTAGGACGTTAATTTTTTCTGCCTCTTTCTCTACATGTTTATAATCATGCAGAGCATAAACGCCACACCTAAGAGGAAAAGGAGGCCAAACTTGCTTTTTTGAATTTCTGAGAGTTTTCGTGGTTGACGCAGTTGTAAGCTGATATGCTATTTCGCGAGCTAATAGCTTGTCTGGTATGTACAAGGGGAGGACATGAGGTCTGGCCTGACTGCCAAAAACTCTTACTAGGTGAATTTTTCTCTCCAACCAGTCCTAGGTTGCAGTCAATTCAGCCTGAGAGGAGATCTTAGGGGCAGGTTTATCAAAAATTGCATAGTAAAGAGGTAGCATGAATCCATTGCAGACTTGGTATAAATGGTGTTTATAATGAGCTTTCCATAGTTTCTGGTGGTAAATATGAATAGGCATAGGGTCCTGTGGAGTCCATCTCCACCCTAACACAGGGAACTCGGAATTGAAACAGAGGGTATCAAAAATATAGGCACTAAAATAAAATGGAGGGATGAACCTATCAGTAACACAGGATTTGTTTCTGAATTCAAGAATAGCCGTAGCCAACTTATCTGATAATATAGTCCCCCAATCCATGATTTCACTATTACATGCCACTTCCATCAAAGGAACCATCTCTATGGAAAATTTGGAAGAATCATGCAATCCCCACAATCGACACATCATGACTCCATCATAACAATAAGGCGAGCATAAGGAGTCAACGGAGTACTTACCTAAAGACTCATGTTTGTGTTTCGCCGGGTTCTGTCTCCATTCTCGTATAGGCGCTGACTCGGTCTCATTCTCATCCCAAAACTTCTCCAGAAATGCTTTATTGTACTTCTTCTCTGGCTCGGGCAAATGGTACATTTGTTTGAAATCGTGGGGCTGAAATGAACCAAATACTCTTCCATCAACAGTACAGAATGTTATGTCCGTAATTGGAATTTCCTCAATTTCCCATCTCACCACATCCATATACGGAAGAATTTTCTCTCGAGCTGCTATCCTATGTAGGTAGGAATCAGCCAAATCTTTTAAAGTAGCATCAGATTTCCGTCTTGAACCTGCTGAAGCTTGTACCGATGTTTGCTGAGGATCCTTGGCTTCTACCAGGTTGTAAATATTTTTCCAAGTAGTGCTGCCAAGGCCGAGACACGTGGTATCTGAGATTAATCCCTTCTTGCTTGGTCCCAGATCGGTGGCATGTTGTCTTGTTACCATAGAAGCCGAAGGCATTCCATACATCTTAAATTTCATTCCCATCGTTACTGCGGAAAAACTCTGCGCAAGAGAAAAATAAACATAATACAGAGAATAGATGGCAAAAACCAAGTATGAGGAGATTGTGTCAATCAATGAGAAATGGAAGATTTATCAGAAGGCTCCCGCGGATGCAATCTCTGAAAGGATTTAGGCATGACTGCTCATTAATTGGCCGTTAAAACCTGTCAATCATTTAATTGCTCATTATATCCTTTATTTGCTGAATAATGGTTTAAGCGTGGATTTGATTTTTTGGCGGTTGGACGCGAGCATATCTCTATCGGGAAGAGAAAAGGCTTTCAATGATAATTAATATATAATATAGCAAAATCATACTGATCCTTTTCGGAATTCGTGCCTGGATTCATCGCAATTGGGAATCAGAGGAAGGCTTGGGTAATTTTATTTGATTCTTATGGAATCCCCGATCACCGATAGCGATATCGCTTGACTCGCTTCGGGAGTTTGAATGAGGAGAGTTTGTTATGTTCGCGTCGCATTCCCCGATCGCCGATTGCGATATCACATCGGAGCAAAGGGGAGAGGCCTTTTATTATTTGTTTTACCAATATCCATTGGCTATTTTTCTTTTATCGCATCGAGGAAAATCAATGGGTCATGGTTATGCATCCTTTGTTGTTGCGATATGCGATCTTGCGATCACTTTATCGCAATAATAAAGGATTATTCGTTTTATTTTTAAGACCGATTATTTCAAAAGGTTTCAAGCTGTTTTGTTTATTTCCGAACCTTTAGAAGAGTGATGGATTCATACCAATTTAATCTAAAAGGGACCCATTTCAATTTATAATTTTCTAAAGTAAGATTTTTTGAAATGGGGGGTTGTTGTATAGCACAACACAGTCTTAGTGGGAATAGCAGCATCCGAGTGGACACTATTCCCGGTAACAGGTGCTGAGAATCTCCAATGAAAAGAGCCTCGATAAAGAGAAAATCCATCTCCTTAATGTCTTTGTTAATAATTATTGTACTAGGCACCTTGGTCAAAGGGCTTTCCTTAAAGCCAACAAGAATTCGTTGGTCATGAAAGACCCTAAAGATCGAGCCTTAGGGGTCCATCTACCTTTTATCCAAGGAACCACTAATAATATTACTATGATTCTGAAGAAGCATAATGTTCCCTCGACCTTTAGACCTCTTAAAACTCTTCATAATTCCCTCCGATCGGTGAAAGATCCAATCAACCCTAAGGACATGAAAGGTGTCTATATGATACCATGTTCTTGTGGGACCCCCTACATTGGAGAGATTGGTTGCTCTATTACTCGGAGGATTAATGAGCACTCAGCGGATCTAAAACATGGGAGGACCCAATCTTCTGCTCTTGCAGAGAATGCTAAGAAAATAGAGCATCATGTTTGTATTGAGGAGGCCCAAGTTATTGCTAAGGTTCCACATTTTCAGCAGAAAAAGTTTAGAGAAGCAATTGAGATTGAAAGAAGGCCAAAAAATCTCAATAGAGATGACAGCTGGAAGATCAATAGTTATTGGATCCCTGCCCTCTCCTCCTAGTTGGTTTTTCCCCCTTGTCTTCCTACCTGTTTTCTGAATTTATTTGAATGATTTTGTTGCATTAGGTCACTTTGAATTTTATTTAATTAATAGTCTCCATTAATAGGTTATACAATATTAATATGAAGAAGAATATTACTATTATTAATGATTAAATAAGAATATTATAATAATTAAAGTTATGATAATCAATGTCAAATTTTTAGGAGTTATAAATCCATAATTTTTGTTTTTGTCCTACTAGTCTTTTATAATTTTACATCATTTCCTTAAATTTATTTGATCACCCCTTATATGACTATCATAATATGATTATAAATGATCATTAATCTAAAATTTATTAGATAGATTAAGTATACATGTTTAATTATTGGGATCTTCTAATAAGTTATATAATCCATTAGTAACATTAGGATAATACTATTACTAACTATTAGGTAATAATAATATAATTTTAAAGTAATAATTAAATCTATAATATTAGTATTACAATTATAGTGATATTAGGGTAACAGATACACACAATTATTAATATTAAGCACTATTAAACATTTTAACTTAAATATAGTAACTTTTTACTTAATTATTAACATTCTTACTATAATTTAGTTAAGCATTATAGTATTAAAATGAAATATTCATAAAATCATTAATTTAACATTCAGAACCCACTATATATTTTAATAATAGATATTAATTCAAAAAAAAAAATTGTCCATGTCCTTATACCTTAGTCCATGTCCAGTCCGATTGTCTAGTCAAATTTAGCTATTACTTGGTCAATTATAGCCATTAGTCTAGTCGCTTATAGTTGTTTCCTAGTCAATCTTAGCTATTGGAAGATCTTCTCTCCCTATTAAAATGAAACCATGATCTCATTCTTCAACTTGTCGTGATGATGAACCACACTCGTTGGTTCAAAACACGTCGACAAATATTTCATAATGTGATTTACGCCAAAAAATCTCTCATACTTGATATGGATCACAGAAGCCTCAATTCAATATCTGAAGGAAGTTGAAACTACTGACCCATCCTTAGCTTATGAAACCTCATCTCTCATGCATTGACAACAGATTTCTAACTATAATATGCTCAAGATAAGAGGTCTACAATATTGCATACCTATACATAACTGATGGTTGTTGGAGAAACATGCATGCTACTACTGAGTTGATGATTAATCCATGGTCCTATAGAGGTGATAATTTCCTTCGTTTTCTTCTGGATAGGTCTTCATAGCTTGGTTATTTTAAACCTCTATCTTCCAGTTACCATGAGCAAGCTATCCTAGTCAAATCCAACCTTCTTGGAGTGATGGGTGTTTCCATGGGTGTTGTTAACCTTCCCTATACCTTATTCCATCATTAGACACCTTTCCCACACTTCATTCTACCTTTCCTATCATATCCTAAGATTTTGTCTTGTTTCTTGTAGTAAAATAGGGCACCTTGTAGTAGAACTAGGACTTCTTGTAGTAGTACTATAGGAAACACCAGATTTCCCTTGTTTTGTCCATATCTCCCAAATGGTAGAATTGATTGACATGAAATTTTTTGAGCATGTTTCGATCACCCTTATGCATCTCCCCATAAAAATGTTTTGCCTAATGGATGCACGAATCTCAAAAAAAATAAAAATGGTTGAATTTGATGGAGGTCAATTTCTTGGAAACTGTGTACTAGAATTTTCTGAAATTTCTTAGGCATGTTACCTTCATCCATATGAATCTACCCATGAAACAAATTTTTAAATGTATGAATGAATACTGAGAAAATTCAAAAATGGTTGTAGGCAATGGACATCGATTTCTCGAAAATTGTGCGCTAGAATTTTCTGAAATCGCTTGAGTATGTTGCCATCATCCATATGCATCTCCACATGAAACAAATTGGAAAATGGATGCATAGTTTTCAAGATATAACAAAAATAGTTTTCTTCTCTCTGTATTTATGTCTCTTGTAGTAAAATAGAGCATTCCTTTAGTATTTCAGGACAACAAGGAAAATTAGTGGTAAAATCTTGGGAATGATGAGTGGATGGTGGAAATTAATGAGGGAGATGGATTTGCATGGCCATGGTCCTTCTAGAGCATCTGAGAAAATGAGGAGAAAATCCAAGTTTGACTTCCTTTTACTAGAATTATGACCAATTTTTCCGTTTATTTGGTGCCAACTCGCTTTTGTTGCTTGCAAATGTCGGAGAACATCTACATTCATCAAAGAGATACATGGAGAAAAGTTTTTTTAGTTTTTTCCTTTATTTTTTCTTCTAGGCTTACTTGTTGACTCAATGAGGTTTTCAACTCGTAGGTCTGCCTAGGCACCTCAAAGGAGGTTTTCACCCAAGATCTATTCTTTTACTCTTTTTCTTTTTTCCCAACCCATTGACTGCCTCATGGAGGTTTTCAATCAATGAGCCAATCTCAGACACCTCAAAGGAGGTTTTCACTTGAGATTTTTATTTTTCTCTTATTTTCATTTTTTGTTTCTTTTCCTATCCTACTCTACTTGAGAAAAAAAAATCACTTTCAATTATAGGAATACTTAAAATGGAGCCATGTGCACATCAAGATGATAGACAAATTAATGTGTAGACTTGAAATGTATGATTTGGCATGTACCTTAATTTGAGAGATCAAATAATTTGACTTTCATGATATCAAGGAAGTTGAAGACAAGAGTGTTGCTACAACTCAATGACTGTCTAGAACAATATTTCAATATAGTTGTGATGCCCCTAGTCCACTTGTTGATTTGGATCATCTTGGATGTATTCTTCTTCCATGACCTTTAAATCTTCCTTTTTTTGTTGATTGTTCTCTTGAACACATGGAGGATTTTATGGTAGCCATCACGAAGATTTCTTAATCTCTAATTTTGATTTCTGCTCTTCATCAAATGCAGTCGATGATCCTTTGGTATTTTCATTTGAAATTTCTTCTTCTAGATGTGGCCCTTCAATGATATCAAGATAATCTCTTTTTTGCAATACTCTTCCTAGGCTATGGTGAATACCATTTAGCTCAATAGGATATGTTTGGAAATGTTGTACCTCAACATTGTAAGTGGGTTGAGCTACTTCAATGTCTTGGTTTGGAAATGGTGGTACAAGTAGTTGAGTGGGATTGGATATTTGAGATGGATGTGGTTGGGGTTTTGGTTGTGGTGGTGGTGGATGGTAGGGATAACATGGAGTTGGGTATGGAGGATATTGAGGAAAATATTGATGATATTTTGGATGGCTCCCATAAGTTCCTTCCAACCTTGATGCCAAGATTAGATTTGGGGTTGAGATGAACAATGTTTCAAAGGGAATGATGTGTTCCAATTACTATGAGGTGGATAGTCATAAGCTTGAAATTTTGAATTAGGATCTTGCATCATATTAGGTTGAATAGGTTGCCATGGCATTCTTGGAGCTACATAGCATAGCTTCTTTGGTGATTGACTTGCTCCATTGTCATCTTGGTAAACTTCTTTCAACCTTGGTAATGAAGGAAAATATTTAACATTATGTGATTATGCATGCACAACAAAAATATAAACATCTTATTTTTCTTCATCTTGCATTCTTAACATTTCTACTTGTTCACTTCGATTGCTAAGAATTTCTATTTTAAATTTATTAAGCAAATATCCGAGTTTAGCTTGACTTAGTAATCTTGATGCTGATTGAATTACTCTTTCCCTTCCTCTTGATATGTGTTTTCATGTTTCACAAATTTCTTCAAATAATAATTGGTATACATAACCTCCACTCATGAGATCAAGGAGATCAATCCACTCATCCCTAAATGTTCTAATTAAGAGGGTTTTTAGTGTGTTTGGTTCTAAATGATGTAATTTTTCCCTCTTAACATTATACATGAACCTCTCTATTAAATCCTCAAGGATCTCATCTTATTTTTGATTCATTCTAAAGACTTATTCTTTAATATCATGATATTTATGTCTTTCTAGAAATATCCTTCACATATCATTCCATGACCTTATTGAATTAGTCCCTAAACTCATGAACCGTATAAGATCTTTATCGTTCAATGTCGCTGGAAACAATCTCAACTTTTGAGTGTTTAGTAAGTAACCATAAGATATACAAGGGATTCCAAACTCAAAGAGAAAGGTTTATGGATCCTCTGACCTCATACCATGAAATTTGGGAAGAAAAGATGGAGGGATGTTCTTCAAGTGCACACTAACATCAGTATCTAGAATGGGAAATCCAAGGGGATCTTCTTCATTGTCATCCTTTCCATCCATTTCTTCTTCCTTCTCTACCACCACTTCTTCTTCTACCTGCAAAAATTAATGATGATGTGGCTCTTACTGTAACACGTGATGAAATGGGGGGGTGGGTTGGTGTTGGAGAATTTTTTGTTTGTTTTTATGATTGAATGAAAACACTAATGCAATGCAATTTTATTTTTCTGAAATGAAATATTCATAATGAAATTTGTTTTTTTTTCATAGAAAGTAAAATAAATGAATCAACTAGGTAAGAAGACAATGCATACTTTGACACTTCCCTAGCAACGACACCAAAAAGTGATGAGCCTCAGTATTGCAACAAGAATGTTACAAATCCTAAGGCTATCAACTTTAATTATCAACCCACAGTTTGTACAAACTTAATAGGTATTTGCACTATATGTGCAACATACAATGCATCCTTCCTTTGTTTTCATGTTGTAATGGAGTGCATGTACTGAAATTGAATCCTAAACTAATTGCAAAAAAAGAAATGCTCGAAATGGAAACCTTAAGCTATTGCAAGAAAGAAAGTACAAGGGAAGAAACATATTCTAATTGCATAAAGTAAATATCATGAACTAAATGTCAACCATTACGTTTCAAATAGGTTAGATCCATTAATAGAGTTCATTGGATGTGGAAATCAAGAAAATCATCATTGTATTATCCAATTCATAAATTTGTTCATTAACTCAAATCACTGAAATGCTTTGCATGGGTAAAGAGGCAAGTCCTAAGTGGTAGTTAGTCTTCCCTAATCATTGATTTAGAGCCTAGGGGTATTTACTCGACCCTAAGGGACAATATCTAAGCTTCTTGAGTGAATTTGGGAAAGTATATGTGTGTTGGAAGGCTACTACAGGGTTTCCTGTAGTAGTACTACAGGAAACAACATATTTTCTATAGGGAGTTATAAGTCACCGAATGACCAACCAAAGCAAATAAAAATTGGATGGGAATTTTTTTTGATTGACTAGGATGTCTTAGGTCTACATTCCAAGTGTAATCACTCAAAAATACCTTTTTTAACTCATGCTACAAAATGGAAGAAAATTACTAGTCTAAAATCTAGAAATTTGAGAACTAGTCAGCCATTAAATCTATCAATTGTCTAACCTAATCAACTAAACATTCAATGAGGTAATTTTTCTTATTAAGTAGAATTTTTTTTTTTATGTAATTAAATTGCAATCCACTTTAGCATGCTCTAAAAAATATCATAAATTTATTGTTATTTTCCACAAAAGACTTCGAGAAATCTAGATTTGGGAATAACCATGCTACTCCAAGTAGATCAATGATTATTATGACTTTCCAAAGCTATTAAAATGATTAAATGATGCTTGTGATCCTAAAAAATAACTTAATTCAACCTTTTAACCCAATCCTACAACAAGAAATCCTTAATACTAAATAAAAAAATAGAAAAAAAAAAGGACAAGAACAAGAGATGCATGTGAATAAGAAATGAAAGGAAGAAAAGTAAGTGATACAAAAGTGCTGTGAGGCTCCTAGGATGGCCAAGCCCAAGGAAACTAAGATTCCTATGAAGGAGACCTAGGTTTAGAAGCTGAACATGACACCAATCTTCATTATTTTCCTCAATACAATTACATCCCTGTAAGAAATGACAATGGAGCTACAAAAATACAAGTTCTCTCCACAAGAAGACTAATCAAAATCAGCACCTAGAGGAAAATTCGACTTGGTTCTTATAAAAAATGATTAGAAATCATTCCCCATGAAAGGAGGAATCTTTCCCCACCAAAATCCCTTGATTAGTGGATCTGGTTCCCAATACTAGGAATCTGCATTGAATGGAAGGGAACACATTCCTAGATTTTCTCAATCACTGGAGCTCCACAATATGTGGCATAATTACACAATATCTTTTTGATTTATTATTTAATATCGATCCTCCTATAGTAGGGATCGGGTCCCTAGATTATCTTCTCCTACAAATCTTCATAATCTAAACAATATTGTCACAGTATTCCACAAAAGTAAATAATATTAGGCACAAATATTCAATTATCTGTAAACCTTTCTAATGAACATATTAAAGTTAAAAACACATTATCTAATGAAAAAGGAGAGGCTTAATGTGTTGAAGTCTGGGCATATGGGCCTTAATTTATGTCTAATTTATATTTCCATCACCAGGATAATGGCTTATGATTATATAAGTATAAGACAATGAATCTCGTAGTGATATAGCTTATTCAATTCTATTATCACCCGTGAGTGGCATTGTCATAATCTGGCTACCAAACCAAGATGGTGGCTTTTAAAAGAAAAATGATAAAGAATTAAAAGAAAAAAAATTAAAATATTACCTCTGAAAACGTCAACTAAAGTGGATGGAATTCTAGTTCATTATCAGTTAAAAGGTAACCCTGTTGAGGATATGGATGCCTGCTGGCAGCAATGGCTCTAGTTGTGATAAGGCAGCTTCATCTAGAAAAAAGAAAGCAAAGCTTCAATAACCACCTAATTTATCTTTTTTAACTGATTAATGACTCATACAGATAATGGATATTTTCATCTATAAAAGGTTATTAGAAAATCACAATGAAATGAGTTTTGATTTTAGAAGAAATATTAATTACCTGATATATTTAAAGTTGTTGTTCTTTTCTGATTATTTTTTGTTATTGATTAAGATCAAATTTCATTATCTTTCTCAGATATAACTGGTTCTTCCAGTGAATCGCCAATTGTTGTGTCACTCAACAACTCCCCATTATTGTAGAAAAGTAACTTAGCCAAATAATGGGGACCCTTTTAAAATTTTAGAATAGTACGCTTAAATCAAATAAATAAAATAAAGTCTAAAAATAGGTCATCCTAAAACTAGGCCTTAATCCGAAAATAGCTAAAAAGGACTTAATTGAGATCTATCCCATGTATTTCTCTTATCACTCAACGTGAATTATTTAACGTACTAATAAAACAAATGTGTGATGTGAAAATACACCAACCCGACCAACCATAATTAAACTTATGATAAAATCTTAATGAAGAAAAAGGGGCTCCTGTACATATAATGAATATTTCAGGGCCAATGATAAAGCCACGTCATCAATAAGCGAAATATTGCAAAAGAGGAATCGGTCAGTCTTGTTATGATTATTAATCCAAACCATAATAAACACTTTTTGTGATATCACACCAACTGTATCATGCATATTGCATCGTGTTGCATCGCAAGATGTTAAGTGGTCTTCCCTCTGCAACATCGATTGCGATAAATAGTCATGTGATATGATTTTTTGATCTATTGTAATAAGCCTTAAATCACATATCAGCAAAAGAACATCATTCACAAAAATAAAACAATGCTCACGCTAAAACTTGTGATGTCATATGGTCCCATAGGGAGCTGACTTGGCCAATGGACATGTGACATTCACATTCTTCATTTACTCTTAGTTATAACAATATTAATTGTCCTTGATTGTGTAAATGATTTGATTGATCTTATTTAGCATTTCAATATTTATGCCTTAAATGCCTATTTTAGATTTATTTTTCCATCTTTCTATTTGCCTCAATCTCTAAGTGTTGCAGTTGGTTCCCAACATATTTTCCCTATCACAAGCTAGTCCTAAGAAATAAAGCTCAGGCGAGATGTGAAGGGAAACAAAGAAAAATAATAAGAATGTGGCGACGCCACCTTCAGATTCATCCACTATAGAAGTGATTGAGATGCCTCCCCTATTTTATGATACTAAGTTTACTAGAGACGTGGGAAGTTCTTCTTGGGAGGCAATTTACAGACTCTTCGAGAAAGAAGAGCCTAGAGTAGTGGTCAAGCAAGCTACAGTGGATGATACAACATCTACATCTGAAACCACTTGGTCGAACACTGCCAACTCTCACCTCCATTGCGTAGCTACTTGGAAAAATCTTATGCCATATATAGAATTAGTGAAATGGGTGATTGATGAACTCAATATTGTAGATAGAAATTTCATATCTTTGAGGACTCACACCAAAATTGGTTCATTCAGAACCAAGGACCTCAGGAATTTGTATCACCTACCAGATCAGAAGATATATAATGCTTAGTTCATTTATAAGTTCACGGAGGAGCATCCAATTCAATCAAAGCCGATAAGACAATGGAGGCATGATCCCAACAAGCACAAACATGAAGAAAAGGGTATGTATTTCGTTTCCTCTCTTAGTGGTCCTTATTGTCATATCGAGGCTATGATGTGTCGATTGTTTGGGAAACCAAACACATAGAAATTAACTATACAGTGGGTTCCTTTAATAGAAGCTACTTCATAAGCCTATATCATGGATTGTGTAACCCTTTTGTCAAACAATTGAGCTGCACAGATTTTGACTTACAGGAGTAAATACAACATGTCTACCAAGGAGATTCCTCCCTTTTTTATGAGTGCATATATCATGAACACGTTATGCTTCACATTCGACTTTCCATCCATGGGATGGAAATGGACTATAGGGGATCCCACCCCTATTCACATATATCATAATATTATTTGGGAAACCAATTATCAGCCCCACTTTTACAAGATTTTCCATGGGGTAATTTTGCCAAGTCGTTTTTTATGAAAGACCCCCCAGATTTTCTAGGGAAGCTTTAGATGACTTCATGACCATGGGAAAATGGTTCAGAGAAGAACTTTTCACCTATGTCAAGATCTATGGGAGCTTAGTTGCCTCACCTGTGCTCCCTTTCTATGTTCTGGATAAACTCTTGGCTAGGGAGGTCGCATATCAAACCGTGGCAAATGGGTTAACCAAATCTCTTAAGGAAGCAAAGAAACCTTTTTTCCCCCCTTTTCCTATCCACTTCAAAGTTTTCACACTAGAAAATTGCAGGCATTCAACCCTTGAGATTAACAAAATTCCATGCATGATTTTTTTTTACTATCCTACCTAGACAATATGACCCTGATAAGAAGGCTCAAAATGTTACTGCACAACTCAAGGTGATACAATTTTAACGTGAGGCAAATATTTTTGATGATCATTTTGAAATAGTTGTTGATTATCAATAGATTGAGGCATTAGCCAAAGCTCACCTTAGCACAAAATATTTGGAAAAGTTTAGACACTATGGAAATAATAGATTCGATAAGATCCCCCTCGACATGCTTGACGTTTCGCAACTAGTCCTGGATCAAGAACAGATTACAAGACAATTTCTAAAGGAAATGGAGGTCAAGAAGGAAAATGCCCAAAACACTTCATCAACTCAATAGGCCTAGGACTTACTACCAACCGACGAGTTAGACACATTTTGCAAACAATTTGATAAAATTGTGAATAAAACCTCTTCGAAGACGCAGATTATTGATCCTATTGATAATTTCAAGACCCCTGAAGTTACTAAGAAGACTCTGATTACCTTTGAAACTTCCAACAAGGCAGTCAATACTGATGACTTGGAATTCATCCCAGCACATCCTACGTCAGAAATCATCCTTAAAATTGAAGAGATACCTCGACTAGATGTATTTTACATCCCTAATCATAGAGCAGTCATGACAAGGCAGAGAAAGCGGAGAAGAACAGAAAAATACCGGGCCTTCATTCTTGGAGATGTACCTTTAGATGTCTTGTGGAAGGATTCTCAAAGTAATCCAGTCAATGATCTTACAAGGCTGTCACAGTTTGCGAGGGCGTATGCAACTACAACTGTCAATAAGGCATCAAAAGTGCAACTGCTCTTAAGGGAGAAGGATGATAAAATAATTAAAAAAACATTATCAGCTGCTAAACAAAGCATTGATAAAGAATGGCAGGTTCAATTGACACAGCTGCAATAGAGCTTTGATACGATAAAGCTTCAATATGAAGCAAATATCAAAATTTGAGATGATCAAATACAATAGCTTCAACTCAAGATTAATCAACTTAAAGATAATCCTAAGTTGGAAGAATTTAAAAAGGAAGCAATGCAACTCAATACACTCCTTACACAACAACAAGTTTTATTTTCTAAAGAACTGATAGTGGCCCATGAGTTATGAAAAACAAGCAATTCTTCAATAAATCAATCGTCCGACTTAAAAACATATTTTGAAGAAATAGATGATAAAATATTAGAATATATCATCTGGTAGGATAGCGAAGAAGGGAGGGCAGAAAATCCTCAAATAATTCAAGAATCACATAAAGATATCCTATTCAGGGACTAGGATATTAAGTCAAAACAAGCGAAGGCAACGATTTATAGTGCTATGGACATTACCAATAATGTCACAGAAACTATCAATGAAAATTGGCTTAATGCCAATCTGATCCATGAAATCCCTGCTAATTCTTTACCTGATGTAAAGACACTTACAAAGAATTGGTAATATTTGTCCAAAACAAAGGTCGATAACATAAATAAGTTAACCAATTTAAACTTTGAGCATTATTGGCAACACTTGGTTAAAGCACACAATCAATGGCTTATGTTACGATGCTTAAAAAATTCCACTGTCAAAATGTTGCCATCACTTTCCGATGTAGTCTATGTCGGACAAATGAAGATGAGGCTAGCTCATCCCCCATTATTTAGGCCAATGGTTGATATTTGCAAGAAGAAGAAACAAAAAGGAGAGCAGTAAGCATCACGCTCAAGACGACTCATCCCAACAGACTCCATTTTTTTGTCTTTTAATTTTATTTTGAGGGTTGTTTGAACCTCCTCGTCTTTTTAGCACTCACTATTTTTGTAATTAATATTTTTTTATAAATCACCCTTTCATGTATTTAGAAAGGGGTTATAAATTTTTGTAAGGAAACTTAAGAGACTCGCACTATTGTATATTTCAAGTATCTTAATAGGAATGAGGAACCAAGACTATTTTCATTCCATGAGCAGAGAATTAATCTATTAGGTACTATTATCCTTGTTTAATTGTTGTGTTTATATTTGATGACACTCACATATTTTCTTTGTTGTTTCTATTGTGTATGATCTTATATATTCTTGAATAATTATTCACCATTGAAGAGTATAAAGTTGATATTTTTGAATGCATTGTAGAAACAATGAAATATTATATGTGATATGTTTTAAAACAATTAATTTGATTAACTACTTAATCAAATTAATTATCTTTCTTGTATTCATTACTTGAAATGATATATGATATATATTGTTTAACACATTAAAGAATCTTTAAATCATATGATAAGGATGATTTTTATCTCTCTCTCTCTCTCTCTCTCTCTCTCTCTCTCTCTCTCTCTCTCTCTCTCTCTATATTATATATATATATTATATATATATATATATATTATTATATATATTATATATATATTATATTATATATTATATATATATATATATATATATATATATAGATATATATATTACTTTCATCTCCATCTACCACATCTCTTTTACTCACAATTATACTCCAAATACCATCATATACGCTTAAATGGAAATTGGTTGCTTGAACCCCAGTTGGAGCCACTATTCCAAATGGATACGGAATGGTTTTCAAGTTCCTGACCAGGTGCTTATCCCCAATGTTGAGGCAATGATATTCCAAGACTTCAACATTTTGGTGCTAGAAGGAAGGCCCCGACTATGAATGGAAAAAGGTTTGATCCTACACCAAAAGGCCATTTGAAGAGTCACCCCCTCTCAATATCTCCAGCAACCTCCAAAGTTCATTCCAAATCACCCACTCCTATATTGGAAGTTTTGAAAAGAATTACAAAATCTCTTAGCGCACTACTTAAGTCATATGATCAACCTCCTTCTCAGGAGATACTTGAAGTTCAACCTTTAATTCAGAAATTAGAATCAATTTATATTTCTAAAGAGAAGGCACAACAATCTGACTTATCTAAAAGTATTGTTTCCTCATCTTTCCAATCTACTCATATTTTGACTCATTCCCAAAGCGAGATACTTGGTGTTACTCCATTTGAGTTTCCTCTACCTTCTTACTAAAGAAAGACAAAGAAAAATGAATCTCAATCATCCAATAGCAATATTTTATCAACAACTCCACCTTGAATACCTTCATTTCAAACTTCATCAACATTTTTCTCCCCTCTTCTTAATCCTCCTTTCATTCTCTCCCATCTTAATAAACTAGTGTTGATTTTACCAACACTAGCTCAGGAGATGCTTCTTCTTCCACACAGTCAAATTTTTCTCTTATTATAACACCTTCTTTTCAAGTTCCCATAATGGCAATTACGCAACAAAACCGACCAACATCTAGACCATGGACTAGCCTTGGTCTGTCCACATGGTGGCACCTCTCCATCCTTTACCAAAACATCCTAAAATATGGTTACCAAATTTCAATCGTGATGATGGACTTCTTGTTGAAGAACATCTCCATAATTTTATGTTGGAAATTAATCTCACGGGAGTAGTAGAAGAATAATATGTAATGAGACTATTCCCATATATCCTTGAAGGATCAGCAACTTTGTGGTATTTCTCATTACCACCAATGTCTATCACTAGTTGGGATATATTTGAAGAACAATTTTTGACTAAGTTTGGTGATGATTGCACAACTACTACTCTAGTCAGTGATCTATCCAATCTTAAAGCCAACCCTAATGAGAAAATAAAATGTTTCAATTCTAGGTTTAATAAATTGTTAAATAAAATTCCAGATACCTCTAGACATGGTGTTGATGTTCAAATTAAATTGTATATTTCTGCTCTTCCATCTAATTTCACAATTTTTGTAGACAAAACTAATAGAGCCACTTTAGTTGATAATATGAAAGAGTCAATAGATGTAGAAAAAAGGATTCGTACCTTAGAATAGAAAACTACTCAAGCAGAAAGAAAAAATAAGAAAGTTACCTTCAGGGAAGAACCAAAGAAGAAAACTCCTAAAGATCCTTTTGATCTTGAAGGATTACAAAAGGTTCTTAAATCTATGTCAAATAAAATGGTAGATATCAAAAAATAGGTAGTTGAGTCTTCTAAAAAAACCTTTCTGATCTTTCAGGTGGCCCCACACATCAAACCCTCAGCCTCCTAATGTCATATCAAACATTAAATCTGGTCAAGAGGAGGAAGAGGAAAAAACAACATTATATGCCGATGAATCCCAAGAAGAAGAAACAGTCGAACCTCAAGGATTATGGGATTTTATTCTTCCAGATTCGGATGATGAAATCAATGTGAGTCTTTTCCAATTAGTACACGAAGTGAGGGGTCTTTAGATTCATCGCAGTCAACGAAAAAACAAAAAGCTCCTACACCTAACACTAAAGATAAATCTTCACCCAAAAAATATCCCATTACACCTTCTGTCTCAATTCCATCTTCTTCAAATTCTCCATCCACTTCTAAAACTCTAGTTATTTTTTATACCATAGTGTATAATTTGATAGAGGATATGAACAAGGTCGAGGCTAATATTTCCTTCTATGAAGTGGCTAAGCTAAAGCAACAACATAAATATTTACTTAAAGAATTGAATGTAGTCCCTGCATCCCCTTTGCCAATTGTTGTTACTTCTAAAGATTCTAAATGAATAGGAAAACCTCCCATTGATCCTTTAAATAAAATTGATCCCACCAATGCCATCCTTATTGGGAATAGGTCAAATTCTCATACCCCTCAGTTTGTACTAGCCTTTGAATCTTCAATAAAAAATTTCATAATTATTTAGTAGATTCAAGAGCATCTTCAAATGTACTACCTTATTTAGTTTGTTTTAAACTGAACATTTCACACCAAAAATCTATTATACATATCGTCCAAATCAACATAACCAAAGTTAAATTATTAGGGGAAATCAATTCAGTTCTTATTAGACTTTCTTCTAATGCTAAATTCTATCAAATCATTGATGTACTTGTCGTCGATATCCTTGACTTTTATGGTCTAATTCTATGTAGAGACTGGTTAAAGAATTTAGTTGATTGGGAATTTTTTGGTCCCTTTGATTTCCATAAAAATGTCATTTAGGGCTCCAAAACAACTATGAAAGTTCATTGCCTGAAAAAACTGCCAAAAATAGTAAATTGTGTTACAATTAAGGAAACTGAAAAGCTAAAAGAGACAATGTTGGGGGTCTGAGCTGAATAGGAGGGTGACCACCAATATCCACTTGGATCCATCCTCCCCCATTAGGAAGTAATATTTCCCATTGCGTTGAGTGTCTCATGAGATGGGGAAACATATTTTTAAACTTGGTCCTTGGTGAGCCACTTGACTTGGTGCAAGAGTTGGCTAGCTTTGAAAACCTGATACAATTGGATCTTATACTGGTTAGTTTTCTTTATCTGTGTGTCCATGATCCGATTAGTCGTGGTATGTTCCATGCAATTTCAGTTTAGCTCTATTAGTGTGAGTTGTTCTACAATTTTGGATGTGTCCAACAATGATGGAAAATATGGTTGAAGGTTGTCTACATTGAACACTGGGTTCAGACCAAGGAACTATGTAATGTTGAGTTGTTCGGTAGCGGAGGTCCTGTGCAAGGGTTTTGGGGTAGAAATCCCAAAAAGTAGGATTAAATTATTGTAAAAACTCTGAAGTATGTGGAGCGCGAATTGTAATAGGTTGAGTCAAAGGGTAGTCCACCCAAAAATAATGTAAAGAAATATAAATAGAGCTGGTCTGTGCAGGGATCATGTGTTAACGAAGGGTATAAATAGAGTGTGGCTCCATGAGGGAAAGGCAGCTCTTTGGAAAATGATGAAATGTAATGGGTTTTTGAAGAAGATAGTCTAAAAAGCATCTGTAAGTATAAGCCGAGGGTTGTGATAGTAGGTAGAGGCTCTGCAGCTGTGTGCGTAGAGGCCTGGAAGGTTTTCAAATGCGTGTGCAGACCCTTGCAGCTGAGTGTGCAGGGCAGATCTGAATGTATTGAGGATAAGTGGAAATAAGGATAAGTTTCTTCTGAAATTCTGTGTTCCTTCTGAGTTGTCACGAATCTGACTTTCATAATATATGTTTAGTTTAATCTATTTATTATATGAATGAATGTAAATTTGGGTTCATTTTAATGTGCGAATCAATTGTGTTGATTAAATTGTTTAAAGACCTTGTTAATTTGTAACCACATCCTCCAATAGAATAGTGCACTAATAAGGAAGCTATAATCAATCTAGATCTGTGCGAATACCGAGCAATGTGGAGCTGTAAACCAGTGCGCGAAACCTCTAGACCACATGAAGACATCCCTAGGGTGCAGAAACCTGGTTCCAACACCCTCCCCTACTACCTCGGGTGAGACCTCAGTCCACGCTCTGCGGGCTATTGCCGAAAGGGCCAGTAGCTGCAGATTTGATTGGCTAAATAACTCTTCCGAACCTGGGTCAAGCCCATATAAGCCAACAAATGGTTCCATTTCTGGGACCAGGATATGCATAAGGTGTGTTTGGTGTGGAATGCAAGGACTCTATAGAAAAGAACGTTGAAAAATCAAAAGGATCAGGGACAGTAGTAGAACAAAGGTAACTATGGCAAACACAATTCAGTTACCAGTGTTCAAAGGAGCAGGAGGCAAAGACCCGAAACAATTTTGGTTTGTGACAACATCAATATGGAACATGCAGCACGTCTTGGATGATAATATCAAGAAAGCCATCTAAGTCAGCACACTGCAAGACTGAGTGCTAACATGGTACATGAAGTATTCAAGCATCAACCCAACGGCAGGGATGCAGACATCCATACTGAATTAAAAAAGGAGTTTAGCTGGCCAAAGTGAGAAGCGCAGTCGGTTATAGGATTCAAAGAGATCACGATGATGCCTAGTGAGACCCCGTGGGATTTGGATTAGAGGTTGAAAAGCACCATTTGCGAGGCCAACATGACCTTGACAGATGCACATCATCGCGCTTTGTTTGTCGCTTCATTAATGCCATATCTAAAGTCGGCTCTATCACAACAAAATATCTCAACCCAAGTGGAAGCATTGGAGGCAGCAATACAGCTGCACGAAACCCCTGTACAAGACCCAGGGTTGGGAGTTCAAAAAATCCAAGCACAGGTTCAAAATTTGTGTTTGGAAATACAAAATTTAAAACAAGAACAAACACCATGTTCAGAAGTCTGGGAGGAAGTATGGTGTATAAAGTGAAAGAGCCAGGGACACAATAAAGTTCATTGTCCAGTCTTGGTGAATTTTGTGGTCACGGGGAGACTGACACCATTGCAACCAGAGGCACAGGCAGGGCCGAGCACGATCACCCCACTCTAGTGCGCAATTTATCAGGTAGGGGGAAAGCACAATAGTGATAACTGTTATCTATTGCCAAAATACAACTAGACCTCCATCAAATATTTTGCAACTTTTGTAGATTGGTGGGCCACGAAGGAAGAGATTGTCATAGCTATTGAATGTTGATGGCCCTGGCACCTTCCTACAGAATGCAAACTAAGGTGTGAGGTCAGGATCCAGCCATGGCGATGGCTCGCGGTGGGTTCCCTAGATGGGGTCAAGGATGGGGTGGAATGGGGTTAGGAAGGGGTCGCAGGTAGTTAATCTATTACAAATATGGTGGAAAAGGACATTACACATGGGATTGTACCAATCCAACCTGAATATCATGTCGTTATTGTGAACAATTTGATCATGAGTTGCTAGATTGCCCCATGCTGATAGCACAAATTTGCGACAAGAAGGCAGTGCCTCCTACAACAATGCAAAACATGCATACGATGAGATCTGAACCACACGATGATGAACCCATGGTAAACATAGTAGTGCAGGGTGGCACAGCCACAGGAACAACCAATGGGGAGAACAATATGGAAGCTAGGGAAAGCTTCACAAGCGTCTCTACTAAAGGTAGTAGGGATCGACGTGAGCTAGCTAGGGATCCCTCGATGTTGACTACCTTCTTAGAGACATGCATAAAATTGCTTCGCGACAACAAGGTAGTTAAAGGGTTACAAGAAGTGATTAATAGATGCACAGGATGGGGTGAACCTCATGCATTCTAGAAATTAGGAAGACACGCAGTGCGAACGTGTCGGGAGATGCAGTTAACAGTGCAGATTGACAACTACGATATTTATCAGGTCATTCTTGACCTAGGTTCGGATGCAAACATATTTCCTAAAAAAACTGGGGAGTGCGTGGGTAAGCCTACACTACAATGTTCTCCTATCCAATTACAGATGGCCAATCAAAAAAAGATCTTACCCATGGGAAGGCTGCAAGGAATTACTGTAGATATTGATGGCATAAGTACCCGAATGGATTTCGAAGTGATCGAAATCATGGACGAAAGTAGCCCATACCCTCTGTTGCTAGGGATAGACTAGGCCACTAACATGAATGGGGTTATTGACCTCAAACAGAGGAATATGATATTTGAGAAGAAGTTGCTCCATGTAGTCATTCCGCTAGATCCAACAGATGGACCACGCTACACAGAACCTGTGTGCAATGAAGAGAAGGGCAATGCATTGGATTGTATCTACAAAATTGTTGCAAATAGGCCAAAGGAGGAGCAAAGACTCTCGCAGGGCTACACTAGCTCCTGCACCAACGATTCAGATGAAGAGGACTAGCGATGGTGAAACAAGGTGAATGGGGTAACCACGTCACACTGTAACATGATGACGAAATCGTTGTATTACGTTAAAGCTCAGAACCGCGAGCTACCAGTGTATGATGGGATAACAATAGTGGATGAATTCCTGGTTAGATTCGAAAGCATGGTACCAGAGTACCAACGGTTTGATGCGCTAAAATGGACATTGATCGCAACACCGGCGCAATGGTGGAACACCCATGAAGGAATGTTTGAAAATTAGCAAAGTTGTAGGTGCATGATGCAGATAAGATTTGGGAAGCCAAAACTATGAATAATGGAGAAATATGATGGACAAGATGATCCGCGCCTACACCTGACCAAATAGACCAAAGCTTATGGTGTGGAGCCTCAACCAGAATGGGTGTACTTACTTTATCATACCCTGAATGTCATTCCACTGAAGTGATATATGGAAACAAAGCTCCAACATGGCACCGGAGAGTGGGATATCCTGCGTGAAGGGTTTTATCAAAATTTCTCTTTGAAGACCAATGGATGGATACCGTGGATGATGCATTACAGCTAGTAAAAACCGCCATATTCAGAACACTATTGGAACTAGAAGAAGTCGTTTCATCAGACTAGTCACGACAATTGAGCTAGGCCTTAGCATGTTACAATGTACAAGTAGAAGATGACGAGGATGACCCGTGTAACATCAATATACCGGAACCTGAGGGGAGTCATGACCTGCACAGCCCCAAGATAGAAGATCCAAACATCACGATGCCATTAAAAACAAATCAATTAAATATCGAAACATAGGAAGAGCCAAAGTATGCTACTCTTGGGGACTATTGGGATGATGACATGGTGGAAAAGGTCGTCGATTTGCTCCAAGAATACTGAGATTTATTCCCTACAAAAATTACAGAGCTGAAAGGGATTCTAGGAGACCTGGGAATCATGAAAATAACTTTGAATCCAGATGAAAAGCTAGTGAGAAAATGACCCTACCGATTGAATCCAAAGTACAAAGTAAAGGTCCGTGAAGAATTGGACAAGAAGCTAGTAGTAGGAATTATTGAACTAGTCGAGGAGTCCGATTGGGTAAGCCCTATGGTCATGCAGGAGAGGAAATAGAATGGTCAAATCCACATCTGTGTATATTTTTGGAAGCTCAGTGAGGCTTGTGTTAACGATCTATTTCCATCACCCTTTACAGATGAGGTACTAGAAAATGTGGGTGGGCAGGAAGCATACTCCTTCATAGACAATTTCTTCGGGTACCATCAGATCAAGATCGCGCCAGAGGATCAGAGCAAGACAACATTTGCTACCAAATGGGGTTGTTTTCAGTATACGATAATGCCCTTTAGGCTGAAGAATGTGCCAATGATATTTTCCCATATTATGGTAGTTGCGTTCAAGGAATTTATCCACAAGTTCTTAGAAGTCTACCTGGATGACTGGACCATATTTGGCTTTGTTAAGAAACATGTCACGAGCTTATGATTGATGCTATATACCTATTGTTGACACCAGATTGTGCTCAACCTAAAGAAGTGTACTTTCCTTGTCCCTTTCAAGAACTTGTTGGGCCATGTGGTTTGTAAGCAAGGAACGATGGTGGATCTAAAAAAGATCGTTGTCATACTAAATCTGAAAGCACCGTGAAGTGTAAAGTAGCTACGCGCTACATTAGGACACATGGGCTACCACCAGAAGTTTATAAAAAACTATGCCCAAATCATGGCTCCAACGAAACAATTACTGAAGAAGGATGCTACGTATTGCTGGAATGGCGAATGTAACAAAAGCCTAGAAATGATTAAGGAAGAAATGGCATCTACCCCTATCTTGGTCTTTCCAAAGTGAGATGTTGAATTTCATGTCAATGTCAAGGTGTCATGTATCACGTTGGGTACAGCACTCACTCAAGAAGGAGCGAAGGGAATCGATCACCCGATTGTGTTCGCAAGTCGCAGGTTGTCCAAAGCAGAAAATAATTACTCTACTATTGAGCGGGAGGGATTGGCGATGGTATACACGCTCTAAAAGTTCCATCACTATCTACTCAAAGGACATTTTAAGATGTATATTGATCACTCTATGCTCAAGTACCTAGTGAATAAGCTTGTGTTGGGGGGGCACATCTGTCGATGGTTGTTGTTGTTTCAAGAATACGACTTTGAGGTTGTTGTAAAGACGAGATGTCTGAATGGAGTTCCAGATCACCTATCCCAAATTGAGACCGGTGAAGAACCAAAAAATCTAGAGGAGGGACTCTCAGATGCCCAGTTATATGTCGTGTGCATTACAGATGGCCACTTTGAAGATATTATCCACTTTTTAACTACGAGCACTGTGCCACAGGGGTATTATGTCTAGTAAAAGAAGGAATTAGCGATACGTGTAGCAGATTTTACCCTTAATTGCAGGCCACCTCTACAAGATGGGCAATGATGAAATATTGCATAAATGTGTACCAAAATTCGAGCGCAGACAGATCCTGGCTGAAGCACATGGATGGGTTACTAGTGGAAATTATGTGGGCCACACCACAACCCAAAATATTCTTCACGCTAGATTATGGTGGCCCACTTTACATCAAGATTCGAAAGCATATTGTTGGGCCTGTGACGTATGTCAATGGATGGGCAAACCATCGCAAAGAGATGAAATGCCACTTCAACCACAGATGACGCTACAACAATTTGAGAAATGGGCGATCGACTTCATCAAGCCTATTGAATCATGACGAAAGAAAGGCGCACACTATATCATCACTGTAATTGAGTATTTGACCCAATGGGCCAAGGCACAACTAGTTAAGGATTGCACGACTACGATAGTAGAAAAATTTTTGTTCAAGAACATACTGGCTAGGTTTGGCTACCCCAAAATTCTCATGAGTGATAGGGGAACGCATTTTCTGAATGAAACAATCAGTGCACTCACTAAGGAATTTCAGATATATCACCAACAGAGTATGCGCTACCATCTGCAAGTAAATGGGATCGTTGAGGCCTTCAACAAAATTTTGGAGACCATGTTGACTAAGGTCTATAATGCATGAAAAAATGACTAGGACATGCACATCCCTGCTGTGCTATGGGCATACAGAACTATGTGCAAGAAGTTGATAGGCCAAACACCATTTCGCTTAGTCTATGGCAAGGAGGCTGTCATACCTATGTAATATATTGTGCCTAGTCTTTGGATCGTAGCAATCATAGGTATGATAGACCTCAAGGCATTGGAAGAAAGGCTCACACAGCTAGAATAATTGGAGGAGGAATGCTTTATGGCTGTATTCCATCAGCAATTATAGAAACAATGCGAGAAAGCATGGCATGATCACCATATCAAGGTGTGCACCTTCAAGGAAAATGATCTAGTATTGCTTTATGACAGTAAGTTGGAAAAACTCCCAGGTAAACTCCACATGCACTGGTTGGGACCTGTTGTGGCCACCAACAACCCCCCTCTTTTGTTTGATATTAGCAATAACACCAAGAAAATAGGGGACCCTTAGTAAAAAATTCAAACAAACATCTCTATGAACATTTTTGTTTTTCCTTAGAATTTTATCGCAGCAAAGCAAAGAAAGTGTTTCTTTTATGGGCATAACAAACTACGAAGGAACGATGTGAAATTCATCACATCACATTCACCATAAGCGCCCTTAAACAAGAAACTTAAGAAATCTCCGACGGCCGATGTGCGGCATCACATATCGCAACATCGCGTAAAGTAGCACATAATGACTAATACCTGCGACCTGCGATCTGCGATCAAGGATCTGCGATGATCCGATATTGCGATGCCACAATAATATAACACGAATCTGCGATCTGCGATCTGCGATGAGCGTGAATTTTTCTCGGCACAGTATTCAAGGAAAGCTGCCCATTAATCAGAATTAAGCGTGCGCCTTAAAAAAGGAAATTAATGATTGTACGAATGACTGCTTTTCATTTTTCGAAGAGTCAGTTCACTTTGAGTGTCATAATTATACACACATAAGATCTGAAGCTTTCATGTCAATATTTATTTCCATTACTCTTTTCCTTTACGCAAACTATAAAACAGGAGATAACATGGAGCAATTTTTCAGGAAACATCTAAGGAAAAGGGGAAAGCGCCAATGCTCGGAGGGCACAGAAGAGATCTCTTCAGAAATAGGTGCCGCATGCGATAGAACTACAGACTCCCGAGTATCACTCAACAGATGCTAATGACCGATAGGTCATCTGAAGCTCAAAATTAAAGGCGCACAAAAGCAGCATGATTACAAGAAGACCTGAAACTTACACACCAAAAAGTCCACCACGAAGAACGGAGGCAGTTTACAATCCAGAGAATTGCTCAGAAAGTAAAGTCTTTTAACTCATCAAGTCATCCGCAAAGACAGAACCAAAATAGCAAAAGCAGAACCAGTCTAAAGGAAATTTGAGTTATTACCAAGTATACATCAAGTCAGCGGGAGATTCTCTAAAAAATCTTATAGTTTTCCAGAGAGTTGTGCCGACTCTTGTTACTTATATTTTTATAGCACACACGAAAGGGGAAGGCAACCAACCAACTCTTCTCAGGCGAATGTTGTACGCTTATAGCACTAAGGAGCAAATACAAAAATAGTTCAAAGTCAGATTTAATTTTAGAAATAATTTGCTTTATCAAAAGGATGGTCATTTGAAAACCGGATCCCAAAATTATGTAATCAAGTAGCTAGCAGTATTTAAACCCTTCTCAAGCACTTAGAGAAGGGTTCAGAGATTTGTCAAAAACTCGTCCTTAGAACATGCACTTTTGCGCCCTCAGAGGTGGTTTTGATGAATGGATGGATCAAGGTTTATTAATGTTTGCATTCGATATCTGCTACTGATGTTGTACTTCTGTACTCTTAGTAGATGTTAGAGCAAGGAGAGATAAATCATTGTTTCTTGAAGCTTATGAGTGGAACCAGTCATAAATGGTACTTTTATCTCTTGCTATTCATGCTTATGTTCTTTAAGTGATTTATAGTTTCAGTTGTTTATATGTTATTGCATGAATGTATGGGTTATCATTTGGCACTTTTGTATGGTGGAGTCATATTATTTATGTCTGACATATAAATAGCTTATTATGCGATATACTTTTCACAACTGTTTTGCCTAACTTCTTATGCAAAGTGGTTTATCTTAAATGATTTCTATTCTTACGATAGCTGAATGATCTTTATTACCATTTATCGTTCGAAATCTTTTTAGATCGCATAATATAAGATATACACCCCGGGTTAGCGTAGATTAGATGTGTTGTTTCTCACTAGATTACAATAGCATAGAGTTAGTTTAAAGAGTCTGAATTAGATTAGCTTTAAATTCCTCTTAGATCAGCATAGTTCAAACTCTACACACACACACACCCAAGAATCAGGAAACTGGTCTCGTTATCCCCAGTCGGACCCGCTATACCAATCGGATAAGGAGCTGCCAACCAAGGTCCGGACCGGGTGGGTATCCCCCTTATTTTCGACCCGATTTTCGGGGCTTCAATATATTTGGCGCTAGAAGGAGGGCATGAACTATGAATGGAACCTAAATCAAAATCTAAATACCATTCTGAGAGTAAGTCACCCTCATCAACTCCCCCGACTTCCTCAGTACATTTAAATTCAGAATCAGAAGTCAGTCGAATAATAACCGCTGCTACATACCCTAATATTTCAGACCAACCTACCATCGAACCCCCTGAAGTTCAAACTCTTATTCACAAACTCCAGGGATTTTCTATTTTTGCACTGGGGTCTAATAAATCTCAAAGCAGCGTGACTTCATAGTACAATCCTGCTCATCCCCTGACTAGGTTAAAGAGCGGAAAATTTGACATCCAGCCTACCGAATTCCCTCTTCCCACCAGGAAAAGAGCAAGGAAAACATCACTGCAGTCTGACAGTGAGACTCTTTCGTCTACATCATCCATCTCAACCCCCTCACCGCGAAGTCAACCGCCCACATCTTCACTCCAAACCACTCATCCACCTTCCACAACCCCTCTTCCCCAATCGTCCAAGATCATATTATCTCCATCTTCTCATCCTCAAGGATCATACCCTACACTTGCAATTACTAGCAGCCCAAAAATGGCCCAAACTCCATGGAACAACCCTAGAGCAGTTTTAATGCCTCCACCCCTGAGCCAAATACCGGCCCATCCTGAAAAATGGCTACCCAAATTCAACCCAGAAGCAGGCATGCTAGCTGAAAAGCACATTAACAATTTCATGCTCTCTGTCAACCTCAACGGAGTTACCAACGAAGATGCTGTTGTCCAGCTTTTTCCCTATACAATGCAAGGAACAGCCGGGTCATGGTACTTTTCATTACCTTCCGGGTCTATAACGAGTTGGGACATCTTTCAAAATCAATTCCTCACCAAATTTGGTGATGATAGATCAACGACAATGTTAATCAGTGACCTATCCAATCTTAAAGCCGAAACTAGAGAACCCATCAAAGATTTCAATTTACGATTCAATAAGATCCTCAACAAAATCCCCACTGCTTCCCAACCTAGCGAAGAAGTACGATGTGAATGGTATATCATAGCCTTACCATCAAACTTAGCAATCTTCGTAGATAGGGCGAATAAAACAACTTTAGTTGAAAACCTGACAGAGGCGATAGCAGTAGAGAAACGCATTATAGCTTTGGAGAAGAGGTCTGCGATAAAAGAATGCAAATCTAAAAAGATCACCTTCAAGGAAGACCCCAAGAAGAAACAGAAAAAAGATCCTTTCGATTTGGAAGCGTTGCAGAAAGTATTAAAGACCATGTCCAATGAGATGATTGACATAAAGAAACAAGTGGCAGAAACTTCTTCAAAAAATCCCTACAGAACTTTTAAAAGAGGCCCTTCAATGGATACGAAACCACCCAACGCTATCTCAAATTTCGAATCCAAAGAAGAGGAAGAAGAAGAGAGAACCATTGAAGGACAAACCGATGATGAAGAAGTTGTGGAACTACAAGGAATGTGGGATTTCATCCTCCCACAAGAAGAAGGTAAAGAAGAATTTCCAGTTAGCACACGAAGCAAAAACCAACTTGATCCTCCCCAAACTACCCCTAAGCAGAAGGGTGCAAGCCCTACGATAAAAGAAAAAGTCGCAACAAAGAAAACAACCACTAAGGCGACTCAATCTAGCCCAGTCCAACCAGATCAAACACCTCCATCAAGAACACTAATAGTGTCGGATG
>APFE031304018.1:7628-31764 GCA_000404065.3 Pinus taeda | reverse complement strand
TGGATTTGAGGTAGGATCAAACAACACTTGATTTCTCATAGAATAATGTATGTTTAGAGAAGGATTGCTCTTGTTTGTCTTGTTTGTCACTAGAGAGTCTTAGACTCCTAGGGAGGTTAGGTTTGTCCGCAAAAATAACTCTTTCCGCATGACAAGGACCCTTTTGTATAGTTTCTTGTTTCAACGAAGAAGGTCAGCAGTTATTTGATCTTCTCAAAGATTAGCAAAGCCATATCAGATTGCAAGATCTCAGTTTTTCTCGCCAGCAAGCACAAGCAGCAAACCTCGTTCATCCTTATAATACTTAAGTGGCTGCATTGGTTATTTCATTTCACCTAACAACAAAGTAAGTGTTGGTTAGAGTAGGTAGGTAGGATTTCAGTTTTCTGCTTGGATAGCAAGCTTGCTGTAGTTGAAGCCCGAAGTGAAGGCCCTAAGCTCCTCAAGTCTGTTGTCATGTTCATAAATAAAGCAGCCAGCAAAGGGAAGTTTTTTAGAGTACAGAAACAATTTAAGATCAAGGCATTCTGACCTGTTGTTCTTGACTTTTCGCAAGGAAAATCCATCCCCAAGTGGAGCCACTATTAGCCTCTTGCTCGTAGCAGATGTTCATCTTTCATGATCGACATTTTTCATGCCAAATATGTCATGCTTTGCAGGCTGCAATGTTCCATATTTGCTACTGAGGCCAAAGAAGTGTCCCTGAGAGTCTGCTAGCCTAAGTGCCTCTGTTGTATTCCAATTTTGATGAGTTATACCATTTTTGAAGAATTTTCAGTTAAAGGGAGGTCCAAACAGCTTAATCTTGGTCTCCCTAGATTTCAATTTCCTGTTGTAGAATATAGAGAATCATTATTTGTCCAAACAGCTTAATCTTGGCAGATTCTTAGATAGGTAGAGAAGCAAGGGTGCTCAACAGCCTAATCTGAGCCCCTGGATGAAATACGTATAGATGTAGATAGGAGGCCAGTTAAAAGGAAAAAGATGAAAAGTTGGGTTTGCTAATTCAAGTGCACCCAAATGAAAAGAAGAAAAAATGTTAGGTGTATTAAGCTGGGTTGGTAGTTTGAGGTTGCAGAAGCAGATTGGTAATCACTTGTGGTCTTGTCAAGAAAAAATTATATCACTTATGGCATTGGCACCAGGAAGTGACTTGATGGTTCAACAGTGGAAGCATGACTAACTTCCCCTTCATTTCCCCAGAGATCATTTACTAACATCCCCTTGAGGACCTTGGGATCTACCCAACAAGTCCTGCTTTCAGCTCATTTTCGTGAAATATCAAGTCAAGTTTTGACTTTCCTCAATGAAAAGAAAGCCACATTTCTTGTGTAAAATCATTTCTCCATATCCTATTCAAATCACATATCTAAGTCCCAGATCTTTACCTTAGCATCATTTCCCTTACATTTCCATTTCACCAAGTCATATTAATTGCTAACTTTATTATGTAACTCCCTATCTATCTCCCCTTCCCCTACTAAAATTATGTTAAACAACTCCCCTATATACTTATCCCCTCCCTGTGGTTGAAAAATAACCATAAAGTATCCCTTGGGAATTATTAAGTTTGCCTGAAATTTAGTAAGAACCCTCCTTTTGTCTCAAAATAATCATCTTTCAATGCCTTTGGACTCCTTCCATGGCATAAAAACCTCCCTCCGATCTCATGTTTTCCCTTTTCCCTTCTTAAAAAACCCACTTTCCTAAAGTCCCCCCCCCCCCCCCCCCCCCCCTCCCCCCCGCCGAAATAAATAATCAATAAAGGCGCCACGGGCCTTGTCCCTAACCTTCTGCCGTCTTGCCTATCCCACCAGTCGTCCGATTGCCCGCGCCCTAAGATCTACAGTGGGCGAGTATTTTCCCCTCCGAACCGGTCTATGGTTAGCGTCCAGGAGATGGGAGGTTTTCCCGTCGTACTCCCGCCATGTGTCACCCTCTCGACTGTGGCGGAGCCCCCTCCTCTCAAACCACCTGTGCCCAAAAGCGGTGCGTCTAAAAACCAGATACCGCTTCCCCCTGCGTGATGTAAGCACCACGTCACCCTGCCACGTCACCCCGCTAACGTCATCCGCTGTACTAGGTCCCACTGCTAACGTCATGCTGACGTCATCCGCCATACCACTAATGTCATGCTGACATCACCCGCCGAAAAAGGGCCCAAAGTGTAAATCGATGCTTAGGAAGTCCGAAATCAAAATCTGAGGCAATTTTTGATGCGCAATTAGCGCTTAGTGCTAATCACACATCGCTAAGGAAAAAGGGCCAAAATGGAAAGCCTCAGTTTGCAGCAACTATTTTTTCCTTGAAAGGACAGAAAAGGGGCAATTTGACAGTTTCGAGCATATCAGAGGAAAGATGAAGCTCGGGTTCAATTTAAAAAGTATCACTGAAGCAGCAAAGAGTATCAGATCGACAATAAGAAAGCGGTGAAGCCACCTAAGGCTCTCAGATCATAGTTAATGCACATTAAAGCCACTCAAGAGCAGTGGAACAGAGACCAATGCACAGTTATGATGAATGGCCAGCACATAACAACAAAGGACACAGAGCCTCATTTTTTGAAACAGCGGCCCCCAGCGCAGCATCAGATAGATATTTTTACATTACTTGCAAGAGAAGTTAGGTTAATTGCATTTATTTCCTCAGATCTTCTATCAGATCTATTTTTGTAGATATTTTGCCTATAAATACAGCCCTGAACAATGTAATAAGGTTGGTGAGTTGTTTGGTTGATCTCTCATTCTAGACTTGCACTGTAAATGTTAAGAGCTTATGTAATCAAAGATTGTTGGAATGTTTGCATCTGAACTGGCTAGTTGTGGTTTTAATGGCTGAATAGCATATTATGGAATTCTCGTGCTTGCTCATGGTTCAATAAGTGTTTCTTCCCTTAGTTTATATGTAGCTGTATCATCTATATATCATAATCTAAGTTGCAGGAAAAATGAATAGATCAGAACTGGTTTTCATGCCCTCTGTGCTCAATTCCTATAACTTTTCTATGTTTTCCTCTGAACCAGTGATGAATATGCATTTTTAATTAAACATGTTTAAGTTGTTTCCTTCACATATGAATGTTGTCTAGGAATTCTTCATTGCCCTATTCAGCCTTCATCCATTTTCCCTCTTTGGTCGGATGAGAGAATTCTTAATTGCCTCTCATCCCCTGGCCTCCATTTCATCCTTGTTCCAGCATAAATCATTGTTCCATGTGTAGATATCCTACTCCATATTCCCCTCTTCTACAAAAGAAAACACACCCTTCAGTTCACATTCATTGACTCCATGCCCAATGGTTTGAACTTCTTACACTTTGCATGCCAACTCTGCTTGAATAGATCAACCATCCCATCAATCCAAATCAAAACCCATGTGCATCATATATAGCCTAAAATCATCCCTTAAACAAAGATAAATCCCAAAGAGAGAGCCCTCTCTGACTACTGGTAGGCTAGGACCTGCAGTCCAAAGCTTGGTTTGTGGTTACCTCGGCCGTATTCCCTTAGGAGTCAAAGGGAACAACTTGAGTGATAACAAATAAAATCGTCAAGCCATGAGTTAGGTGAGCACCAGAAGTGATAAGTCATGTGCTTGAGGGTCCTCTCCAGATTTACCATCAAACTTAGGACAATCACCAGGAATTTTGGTCAGAACAGCAGCCAATACGGGTTATGGAGGATTGGATCATTCGTTAGCTCCAAGGTTGCCAGGAAAGGTAATTGTGGATTAAAGGAAATCATAGGCTTCTGATACGAGCCAAAATTAGGGTTCCATCCAATCCCTTGCTGCCTCCATTGGTTTTGGCCAAAAGTATTTTGCCTGTAATGGCTTTGTCCGTAGGGGTACTGCCCATAAGGGTTATAAGTATAACCGAACGGTTGACCCAGGTTTTAACCACCAACAAACCATTGGTTACTAGCTTGACTGGTGGGAGCAACATAAGGCTGCTAAAATTTTTTATAAGGATTGACCTACGGTTGTTGATAATTCTGATATGGAGCAGCTTGAGGTTGCCCTTGGGTTGCTGAAGTGATTGGAGACCATATTGCGAATGGGCTCTAAACAGTGCTTGAGGCCCAAGCTGCATTTGATAAATAGGTTGGGCTTGAAATCCAACTAGAGTTTGGAGACCAGTTTGGGTCTGGAGTCCAGCCTAAGTATGCAAACCAGGTGGGGTTTGAGAAACAACAGGTGATGGAGTGCTTGGTTGATTAGGAGATGGATTGATTTGACTGGACGGATGTCCTTATTGAAATTGAGGTTGACCCAACTGGCTAGAAAGTTGGCCTTGTTGATACTGAGGTTGACCTATTTGCCTAGAAGGTTGAGCTTGCTGGGAAATATGTTGACCTTGCTGAAGCTGAGGTTGGCCCGTTTGACCAGAGGGTTGAGTTGGCTTAATAGTAGGTTGACCTTGTTGAGTCTGAGGTTGGCCTACTTGCCTAGAAGGTTGACCTAGCTGGATAGTAGGTTAGCCTTGTCGATATTGAGGTTGACCTACTTGTCCAGAGGGTGGACCTTGCTAAGCAACAGGTTGGCCTGGTTGGAATTGAGGCTGACCTAGTTGACCAAAAGGTTGCCCCATGTAGGTGAAAGAGGAACCAATAAAGGCCGAAATTTTTCCCTGTAAGGGTTGTCCTTGTGGGCCAACAAGTTTTCCTTGATATAGCTGCCCTTGATACAGCTTCCCTTGATACGGCTACCCTTGATACAGTTGTCCTTGATACGGCTGCCCTTTGTACGGTGGTCCTTGAAAAGTGAAAGGTTGTCCTTGGCCACCATGGTAAGTAGTACGAGCCCAGTCAACGGATAACAGAACGGAAACCTCAACTATAGAGTAAAGAGGGAGGGACCCAATATGATAAATATGAGTCCCTCGAGGATCGTAATAATGCAACAATTATGCGAATCTAGATTTTGAAGAGAAAACATGTATTGCTCATATGCCCGCCCTGCCAGAATGGAACCGGAAGAGAGTGGAATACTACCGGTGGGATTTACGACTCTAGATGTTGAGGCTGAAGGACCACCACTAGTGGGACTGATGGAGGGTCCAGAAATAGTGGTAATCATCAAGGATGTAGCAATGGCACTGACAACAGGAGCTGTAGAGGCCACACACAAAGTAGTTATGGACGGAATAGAGGTGACGAACACATTATGAATCTGAGGTACGAAAGGCTCTGAGGTCGGGCTATAGTACGACACCACATAGAACTTGAATTAAGAGACATAGAACTCATGATGTCAAACAAAGTGCGATAGCATAGGGGCAATGTCACGCTAATAGAGGTAACGTGAAAGGGGAAACCCTCCGTGGGTAGAGTAATTTCACCACTTGACACAAGTTTCTCTTCATTGGACACGGGAGTCATCTCATCCATGTCAGAAGAAGACATTGTAGCCAAAACACCAAGGGGAGTAATCGGGAAGTCCTCTTCCGAAGGTTCCAAAATAGGATTCCAATTGATATCATAAGAGTCCCCTCCTAGAGCTTGAGAGTCAAGAGGTTTAATACTTGGGATAATAGGAAGGGTATCACTAACAATCGATACCTCAGAAGCGACAGGAGATGTAGAGTTGTAGTCACTTAGTACAGGGGATGGGATCGGTGATTCCATCAAGATGTCTTAACTCAAGATCCCGAAAAAAGAGATAATCGATTAGGGTCACAATGCAACGCGAACCAAAACACAGTCAAGATTAATAGGGAAAATGTGAGTGTGGTCAAATAAATTTTATGACATGGGAACAAAACTTGACCTTTTCATATTTAAAGAGTCGAGAAAAAGGACAAAAGATGACTCTAGTTGCCTTCAAATACTTAATGAGCCTGAAAGGACAAGTGCTTAGATGATCCTTTTCTTTTAAGGAGTAAAAAAGGAATGAAAATGACAAATCTGGAGTACTAGACAAGAGGTTTACCAGACAAACCACAAAACTGCATATACACCTTTGTGATCAAATGAAAGAGAAATGACCAATGACTTTCTGTACGGAAATCAATCTTCCCGAATGTTGTGTTCGATGCGTTATGGTTCATAAGGTGGCAGACTCGGCTTCCTATGGATGATAGGATGATAACCTAGTGGGGTCTCCTGATATATACTCGACAGTAAAGGGAGCACAAGTTTGTACTAACATCTATTGAATCACAGAAGGAGGAATCACCCAACCTTAGCGAAAACAATAGTGACTAGGTTTAACAACGCCGGAGCACATCTCTAGCCTAGACCTCTAGATAATGTGTGTTAAGTTCCAATGCATTGTTAGGTTTATTCAATTGATTTTAAGAGTTAATCTTGGATTAAGTTTCGGTTTTTAGGCCACTGAGTGTATTTAAATAATTCCTAGGATGCATCTACAATGAGTAAAACACCATTCGTTTCTATGAACAACTACCTAAAGGAGGGTAAAGAGTTCATTTCCAAGTGAACGCAAAGCAAGACAAGCAAATGAAAACACTAAGAAACACAATGCATCAATACACTTATCTCACAACTACTAATGAAAGAATTAAACTTTGCTTCTTAATTTCTCAATCACGAAAATTCAGTAATGAAAATGTACTTTCACTTTCGTATGTTGTATAAATGCAATACTTTTGATTTTCAGAATTTTAATCACAAACAAGCAAGTGTAAACCTGATTGATCCAAACAAATGTGATCTATGTTTGATAGTGTGGAAATCAAATCAATATGAGGTACTGGTTTAATAACCAAACACTAAAGACCAATCAGAAAGAAAACAAGCAGTAAAACAACCTCAAGCAAATCAATCAGATGGTTGTGGATGAATCTTGAAGAGACGAGTAACCCAAGCAAACGACTTCTTGATGAAACCTTGAACAAAACGAGGTCACATGGTCTGAAAATACAATATTCACTCAATGAAACCAAAGAGAAGGTGCCTTAACCTAAAGTAGTTAAACAAGTTAATGAGAGACAAGAGACAGCAGGGGACAAACAACATTGGTTGATTCAGGAGGTAAAGTTGTAAAAACAACTTGTACAGGAATCATCGCAGGGCTATAACAAGCAACCTGAGACAAAAAGTAAAACGTCGCAAGTAGAAAGCTAGCAACTAGGTGAGATCATCGCCAGTGTACACCTATCTTTTGTGACGGTCCGATTTTAGGAATCGTCGCAACTATACGATGGTTTATCTGCGATGTGTAGGTTTACTAAAGAGGACACGTGCAACGTCGTCATAGCTGTTAAACTATAAACAATGACTATCTCAATTAAGACAAAAAACAAAGTAAAAACAACTGAAGGACACCAGACTAATCTTTCAGACAGTAAGAGGGACTCCCAGATTGACCCAGGTAACCTAGAATTGATGGCTCAGCCCCAAAATCAAGAGAAACTATATCAAAAACAAAATCAAGAACAAACAAGAGAAAACATACAAAGGACTCCACGGTGGAGTCACCAACTTGTGATGTAGGAAATGTTCCCTCTATGGACAGAGGCAACCCTCTAGCCCTAGAGTGGGTCTAGTCACAACAAGACAAAAAAACAACTAATTTCCTTAAACAATCATTATTGAAAGAGCCTACCTTAAACTAGTGCTCAATGGAGCTTTCATTGCGCGCTTCAGCTATCGTTTCCTTCTCCTCAATGAGAAATTTTACCTGAAACAACACAAGAGAACAACAAAACATGTAACAGAATACAACAATGATCTATTTACATCCAGAGTCAAGGACCATAAGCTATCAAGTATATTTTGCACAAGATATAAGAAATCACCATTGATTGTATTAAAATGAACAAAAGCCAAGCTTACAACCAAGCCATGATGTCGCAAGCCTTCTTGATGGGTCCAGTTGGTATGTTCCTTCAAACATTCACTCTCAAAAGGGTCTCCCAAATGGATGATAACTCTCTCTCTCTCACTCACAAGCTCTAATACAAAGCTAACGCAATCCACAACCAATTGCTAAACTATTAGCAATTCACACTGCAAACTCACACCAAAGCTAGCTAATTTGCTCAAATCAAAAAACTAGCATATCATAGTAATAGGGAGTGTTTTTATAGGAGGAGGAACCTCCATGAAATGAGGAAGAGGGAGCTCATCCTCAAGGGAGGTTTCTCAAAAGGTGGAACTACCATCCCAGAGGGGGAAAGGAAAACTCCCTTGACCCAACAACCGGTTCTAGAATCACCCAGAAGCATTTTGTTTGAACTAATTTTCCATATCTGGATCGTTGCAAGTCATACACTAGGGCTCAACGACGACGTCACAAGGAAGCAGTGTACGTAGAGCCATCATTGCAATAAATCTCTTGAGGACTTGCACTGAGCCCTAGAATTCGACTGTCGCGGGAAACAAATGTACCCCTGCAACGATGGTGCAAACTTATAGTTCATCACAGAGAATCATCCTAGGCAGAATGATGCTTACTTGCAACAATGTAGAAACATGGGTAAAAGGGTCAATCTTCATGATTAGAGAGCACTTGTTTAATCTTCTTGAATGAGTGGGAAGATATGGACATATTTTTTTGATGTATGACACAGTGGAGATGTCGCTCAGAGACTGACTCTATCTGAGATCGGGGGATATGAGGCTAGTGGCAAATTACTGTGTAACACCCCTGACATCACTCAGCTATCAGGAAGAGTAGCTTATAGTCCCATGCCTCCTTTCAACTGTCGAGAGTGCTAATACTGTACTTCCCATGGTTAGTCAGGTGGTTGTGCCATCGGTATAAGGTTTCAATTGGTCATCCATCACTTTCCCTAGAAAAAATCCATCTTTTATTTTTACTACTGCGCACTTAACCATCTGCAGTGCACCACCATGGGTGATCCCTTTAGTAATATGCAGTCTAATCCAAGGCATCAGGTTGATCAACTCTCGACAGTAGTCCCCAAATTCATCAACGTAATCGTGCGCACCCTATTTTATCACCATGGTTTTCTTATTGAGAAAATCCTTCTTTATTTCTTCCTCAAGCTTCCTGACTTCTGCTTCCACCAGAGTGCTTTTCTCCCTTAACCACACCCTTTCCTTTAGGAGTTATTGGAGCCTAAGATTACCTTGTCAGATTCCATCCTCAGGTCCCAACTGTTCCTCTTTGTTTAGTTGTGCTATTCCTTATTCCAAGGCTTCGTGAACCGTCATATCCACCGAAACTGCTATGTACGGACTAAGCATATTGTACTTAATTGGAACTACATGGGTTGCTCAATAGGCCAACCTAGAAGGTGCCTGCCCTGTCAGTTTCTTGCACGTTGTCCTATAAGCCCATAGAACTGTTGGTATGCACAGGTCCCAATCACTCCGCTGTGCATTATATACCCTGCTTAGGGCTTCATACATGGGTAACCTTCTGTGCACTTGTTCCTTCCACACTTTATCATCCCAACTATAGGGACCATTCGTGCAATTGTCTCACGAACACCTGCTTATGGATTGTGTTCCCAAAATCGAAGTCCATGTGCATCCACACAGGTTGTTTAGCATATGCCTGTACCAATCTGGACATATGTGTGTGCGGATCGTTACATCCATCATACTTGTCTGTTAGTCGCATCTGAGGCTTTCCAAAATGCATGCATATCATTCTCCTTTATTCATGCTAGTCCTCAAAGCTTCCTTGGTGTGTACCCCACCACCTTGAGAGTGTAGCATGTACTACCTCAACGCCTCAAAAAGTTGATGTTCCGACACCTCTCTTTCAAATCTGTTTAGGAAGGCATCTACCTCAATTAACGCATCATACATAGGCAGATCCCTTACTTTCGTCGATACATGGTGCAACGATCTTGTCATCATGTTGCAGTTCAGCGTGGTTACCTCGTGTAATCGGTTCTGCCATCGCTCTATTTCTTCATCCAAATCCGACATACAGGAGCTTTCGTGCTCCCATGAGATTTGCCCATCCATAGTGGGATTTACCTAGTCTTTCTCTCATGTGGTTTTCTTGTAGATGTAGTCTAATTTGTTGTCGCTTTCATAGTCACACACTGGCTCTATGTAGCACAATCCTTCTACAGGATCCAAAGGTATGACTATGCACATAGAATTTTTCTCAAAAATCATCTTGAGCTTCTTCATATTTATCACCCTATTCATGTCAGTGGCCCAATCTATTCCCAATAGCGAGGGGTAGGGATTGATATCATCAACAATCTCTATCACTTCAAAGTCTTCTAGCGTGCTTGCTCCTTCGAAATCCACGGTGATTTCCTGCAATCTTCCCATAGGTAGGATATTTTGTTGGTTCTCCATTCGTAGCTGGATAGGAGACCATTTTAGCATAGGCCTTCCCATGCACTCCCATGTTTGCTTCGGCAGAATATTCATTTCTAATCCTAAATCCAAAATCACTTCGTCCATCTTGTATTCTCTAATCTGCATGGTCAATCTAATTTCTCTTCCCATCCTCATCATGCTTTCCAATCTTTCGGACTATGTGCAGTTCTCCTGGCATGGTCCTAGCACATCTATTTATGAGTTCCTACAACCCCTTTACAGCCTTGTTGTTGCGCAATAGCTTCATACATGTTTCTAGGAACGTCGTGAGCATTGATGGGTCCATTTTTGGCTCTGGTCTATCTTTGCTTCCTGAAGTGGAGGAATCAACAAATCTCTTCCTAGCTTCCTTGAATATTTCCTTAGCGTGCTCCAAATCAAACTCTGGTTCTTCTGTCAGAGCCTTGCGAACCCAAGTATTGTCTTCAGGCTGCTTGGCTTTATCATCCCTTGTCGTAATTCCACTTCAGAGCACAATGTTCACGTTAGAGTCTTCCTCGCGTGGCTCAGAACTCATCATTTATAGGTTCTGAGTTAAGGGAGGTTGGTGCGCTCCCTTGTCACATAACCTAACTATTAGTGTCGGAAAATCCTCCGTCTTATTATCAAACAAGGTAGAATATAGACATGATGGATGCATTGGATTCATGCAATGATGGGCATAATGTCCTGGCCCTCCGCAATTATAACATATCAATTGTCTGCAACCTCTTCTAGGTTCTCCTCCAGCTCAGCCTCATCCGCACCACTGAAATCTAGTTCACGCCACTCCTGCATTCTAGTCAAGGGGACTAAACTCTGTAGGTGGGAGTCCTATCCATCATTAGTTCATAGCTTCTACAAGTGCACTCATCATGTCGCACTGATCTACAGAAATTACAGAACAACTGTTGTGAATTCTGTGTGTACTTCTACAACAAATGACAGCTGTCCGTAGCATGCTTTCCTCCTATTTAACAAATCGTGCACCACAAAGCAGGAATCACGCTAGGTCTTGCTTGTGCCTCTAGTCTTAACTGCATCGTTCCTCCTCTTGCGAGGTAATTCGTGAACACTGAGCTATGGTCCTTGTCATCACCCTGACCCTTACATTTAACACACCATACATTGTCGCACACTTTTGGGTGATCTATCCTGTCGTGTTTCAGACTCTGCATCTCAAGGCACAAGTTTTTGAACTGTGCATGGATCTTCTCAACTTCCAAGTTGGGATCCTATATCAGGGTCTTATGCAGCCTCATCATGATTTCCAAGGCCTCTACCTGAGTTGTTAACCTTTGTTGTGACAGCACATTCCTCAAATGCGACATTAGTGATGCTGCAAACCATTTGCGGCATTGTCCGCCTATCAAAGTCATATTAGCTTTGAGAATCGTGCACTTCAGTCTCTAATCTAATTCCTAGGGGGTCTTGCCTAGTAGCATTGTTCTCCTTGAACCCAATGATCTACTGCGCCTCTACCTTCGGCCTACTAAATTCTTTGTTCAATGCAGTTTGGATGTCTACAATCCCTGCATTTGGATTGTCATTAAAATTCTTAAAATACCAGCTCAGCACGCGATTCTGCAGAGTGTTGCCCAATGTCGCTTTCTTTATATTGTCATCCAGAAATCCTTGCGCTTTCCACACAGCTTTTATCATGAACAAAAACTGGTCTGGATCTTCATTTCCTATCCCCTTGAACACCAACAACTTTTTCATGCTTGCCATATTGACTTGCGATGGTGGTGGAGGTGGTATGGGCAAAGATGGGGGTGAAGGCAGTGAAAGTGGCTGTGGTGTGGGTAGGGGTGGTATGCGTGGAATCCTCTGCCTTATCAAATTTATTAAACTTCCTGGTGAGACCTTTGCGAGATCTTCCTTGTCCCCTCACAGAGGTGAAATCAAGGGGCCAGTTTATAGTTCTGTACTACCTTCGTTTCTATAAAGTCTACAACTTTACGCAGCCTAGAACATCAATGTATTCGCATAATTTACTTTTCACACAGTAGCATTTTAATCCAAATGTTCAGAGACTTAATGTACTTACCTCGCGGTCCTTTGAAGAAGTGTCATTCTGCCTCACTATAGTTGACTAAAGTATCTACCAAGAGGGCTAATAGCAGGTGGATTTGGCCTCACTCCTCCCTTGAGGGACCATGGTTTGAGGAAAATCTCCTATTCAGCCCCAAAAAGACAAAATTCTGATTTCTTATGGAATTTAGGGTTTTCTAGTAATTAGACCAGCATATTTTCCATTTTCAAGAATAGGTTTCAATTGTTATTTCTGATATCTACGGCTTTGTATTAGATCTCATGGTGTTTCACAATATTTTGCAAGTATTTCCATGCATGAACTAGGCAACTAAATAATGGAATTTTTGTTTTCTTATGTTGATTGGAAATCCTTCTTGTTTTATATGATCCATGGGTAAATGCAAGTGATGTATGTATTGCAGGAGTTTCAATAGTGCATGAAGATCTCATTTTGGTAGCCCCAGCCTAACCTCATTCATCCATGATCACCAACATCCACTAAGTCCATCAACCAATTCATCATTCCATAAGAACAACTTTCCAGGTTTGTTGAGAAAATCCAACCATCTCACAAACTTTTGTTTGAACTCTGAGGAAGTCCTAGCCACTCCCTTGCCTTATTTATTCCATCATTCACCTTCCTTAAGCCTTATACCACCTTCCAAACCCGTCCTTATGCTTTCGGCTAGATCTTGTAGGAATACAAGGTATCTTGTAAGAGAATTAGGACATCCTGCAGGTGCATTAGGACATCCTGTAGTGGCCGGTTTTGAGGCCGATTTGAGGAAAATGCATCTAGAAAGTTAGGAGAAGACCCATGTTTGCCTCCTGATCCATCCGACCCTTCACTACCATCTCTAACACACCTTCAATACCACCAAGAAGATTTAGTATTCACATTTTCACAAAAAGGGACAAAAAGAAAAGAGAGTTATTGTGTTCATTCATATGCACAACAATAAAGTGTTTTATTATCTCATATTTCATGCCTAGGATAGTCAGGATTACACACATGTTAGCTTAGAATTATTCTGAAGCAAGATCTCTTAACAAATAGTTAGATGAATGGTGTCTTTAAAGAATTTATTTCAGTCTTTCATTACTGTATTAGACAATATTTCAATTCTCTCAATTAAGGTAAAATTCCCCTTTCTTCATTGGTAATCAAACTTCTTCTAAATCAATAGAAGGTTGGCTTGAGAGACCATAGTGGTCTATCGCCAGCTCAGCAGTGAAAAAGAGTGGACCCATTACATCTGCTTGTGTATACAACACTGTCACCTCCAAGTTTGTACGAACCTGGAATTTATAAAGTAAAGTTGGTAGCCCCAAGAGTTGCAACATTCTTGCTACAATACTGGTGCTCATCACTTTTTGGCATTGTTTTCGGGGAGGTGTCTGAGTAGATGTGATTTTTTCTTTCTTGCTTCCATTTATTATCTCTTCCATTCTACTATCAGCTTCATTTTATTTTATTTTGCAAAATGAATTGTAAGCTGGCTTCGTGTCCTTTCCATTCTTCAAGTAAGATTTCATTTAGCAGTGAGTTTTATTTAGTTTGTTATAATAATTCTGCAATTAGCCTTAAACCTTGAAAAACAAAACAAAAAAAAAACACTTCTTTCATGCCTCATAGGAATAGGATTAACTTAGGAAAATTTATGCCAAATACCCCCACCACTTCAAATAGCCAACCTTCCCTCTTCTTCGGTGGCTGTGAATTGGAGGACCCCTTAGGCAAGTAACCAAAGATTTTTGAAGAGCCTACAGGGGGAGAAGAAGAAGGAGAACCCATTCCAACTGACCTAATGGCTGAAAATAGAAATGACAGAGGAGATAGAGAAATAATCGAGGGTGCCTTTCCCGTCATAGAAACCAATGGGATGCCAAGATGAAAAACATAAGCCCCTCTGCTCTTCCTCACTTCCATGGCCTCACCTCGAAAGATCCAGATAATTGCTTGTTCAAGTTTGTTCTCATATGTAGAACTTATGATTACACCACTGATCACCAGAAGTTGAAATTATTCCCATCCACTCCTATGGATGCAGCTCTACGCTGGTTCATGGGTTTAGCTAGGGATAGCATCACCACCTGGTCTCAGATGTAGCAAGCCTTCAACAATAATTATCGGGACTATTGTAGGTCCAAAGACACTAAAGAGGAAATTTTTAGATTGACCTTAGGGCATGATGAGTCCTTATAATATTATGAGGAAATATTTCATCTTAGCTACAAAAGGGCTAGGTTCACACTTGATCCTAAGTCACTGGTGCTAGTCCTACTCAAGCGGGTTAGGGAAGATCTTCTGGATACCCTAATCCTACTAGTAGGAGGGGACATCTACTAGCTACCCTATGAAGATATCAAGACTGCCTTTAAGAACCATTCTATGGAAGCGAGAAAAAAGGGTAGGGGTAGTCAACCAATGGCCAGCTCCTTCTCTTCCAACACATCCATAAAAGGTGAAATTGGAAACATGTTGGAAGATTTCAAGAGTGAAATGCTGCAAACCCTTGCCCTGCAGATGGACACTATGCACCTCAAGAGAAATTAGGGGAAAGAAGAGAGAGCATTAGCCATCTTCTACCCCATATACACAAGGAGGAACCTTAGGAATGAATGTCCATTAAACCTTATAGAAATCTACTCGGTCTATGAAGAAAACCACTCCATAGATAAGTTCCCTTCTCTATCTAGACTAAAAGATGTGTATCAGGGAACTAAAGGGGTCACTTAACAACTCTGCTACATAAACCAAAGGAGGCCTCATGGGCCTTAACTGTACCAATAGGGCATGCAAGGACTATCCTATGCGTATTACAACCCTAACCAAAACACATCCTTTCCGTCTTGGCGACCCCCTACTCATCCCTCACAGTCTACAGCTTCTCCTTAGTCTTTTACACCTCGGTACCATTCCTAGCCAACTAACTAGCCATTTTAGCCATATACTCCTCCACAACCTCAATGGAATGCACCACCCGAGGGGTGGAGGGCCCCATACAACAATTCTCCATCTTTATTGCCTTCACCTCCTCCTCAACCACTACTTTTACACCCTGCTCCACCTAAACAACCTAAGATGCATGCCCAGCGAAATCCAAACCCTAACAATAGACAGGCACAATAAATATACAGTGGAGAGACATCCTACCCTGCTTATGCTGTGGAAATTCAGGAAATCAACCTGAGGTTTGGGAGAGTACTCCCGGAAATCCAACCTCCATCTCCACCAAGGGAGAGTGAGGAGGAAAGAGAGGAAAGTATACCTAGAGTGAATCCACCACCCTTTCCTAAAATATTAACTCATCCAATCTAGCCTACCCCAGAAGAGAATGAACTTCTGGGTGAACTGAAAAATCTATGTGTCAAAATTCCACTTCTCCATGCCATTAAAGATGTACCAATTTACAACAAACTGATTAAAGATAATTGTTCCAAACATATAGGGAGGTGAAAAAGAGACACCCCTACCATTAATGTCATTGGAAAAATGTCTGACTTAATGTCTGGGTAGGTAATTTGTCCAAAGTATTTAGACCCTGGAAGTCTTGTAGTAGATGTGCACATCAATGGCACCATTGTCCCACACACCTTGATTGATCTTGGGGCTGCCATTAATGTAATGACTAAGGACACCATGCTCAAGCTAAATCTTTGGAGTTCATTAAGAAATACCACAATAGTCTCGCAGCTTGCAGACCATTCCACAGTGGCCCCTGAGGGGATTATTGAGCATGTGATGGTCTCCATTGACTCCTCGAAGTACCTTGTTGAATTCCTAGTTCTTCAACCTAAGGCCAAGCTTAATGGTTATCCTCTCATACTTGGGAGGCCTTGTTTAGCCACTGTCGATGCCTACATTAGCCATAGGCTAGAAACATGACTATCGAAAATGGGCACCTATCCAATTAAATTATCTTGCACCCTCCTGCCCAGCCATCTTTAGAACATGATTTACCTTTATAGATGGAAGAAGAGGAAGAATATGAAGTTTACTCAGCCCAACTCTATACCCTAGAAATTTCCATGGGAGGAGGAGAGCCCAATGAAGATGATTTGATTGAACACATCCTCCAAAATCCAACTCTCAACACCTTGTCATTAGAGGATGTTGTAAAGGAAACCAAGAGCAACAATCAAATTGATATATGCTTAGCTGATTCAAACCCTACTCATGTCAAGCCAATATAATTCAACCCTGAAAAAACTTTGAAAATCAACCCTTCTCTTTCTATACACCAAGAAGAAGAGTTGTGCAACATGCTAAGGGAACATTTGGATGCCTTTTCTTGGAGTTACAAAGAAATGAAGGGGGTGCACCCCTCGGTGTGTAATCACAACATTTATATAAAAGAAGGTTGCAAACTAGTTTGACAACCCCAAAGGGGAATGAATCTAGCTCTCAAGGATATAGTGAAAGAAGAATTGCAAAAGTTGTTGGATGTAGGATTCATTTACCCTATCTGAGACAGTGAGTGGGTTTCTCCTTTGGTGTTGGTTCCAAATAAAAATGGGAAGTGGAGGATTTGTGTTGATTATAGAGAATTAAACAAAGCAACAAAGAAGGACCATTTCCCTCTACCTTTCATTGATCAAGTGTTAGATGGTCTGGCAGGGAAAAAGTTCTTCTCTTTCTTAGATGGGTTCAGCAGATACAATCAAATCCATATTAGCCTAGAGGACCAGGATAAAACCACCTTCACCTGTCCTTGGGGTACTTTCGCTTATAGGGTCCTTTCTTTTGGCCTATGCAATGCCCTTGTCACTTTCTAAAGGGCGGTCCTAAGTATCTTTGCTGAGCTAGTCTATGATGCAGTGGAAATTTATATGGATGACTTTACACCCTATGGGTGTGATTTCCAGGAGGCTCTCTCCAACTTGGGTAAGGTGTTGAAAAAATGCATTGAAATGAAGCTACCCCTTGGTCCCGAAAAATGTGAGTTCTTGATCACTACAGGGACTATTCAAGGTAACTCAATATCCTAGAAAGGACTGCAAGTAGACCCAAATAAGATAGCCATCATCCAAAGGGTCCCAACTTCATAAAAACAGAGAGATGTCAGAAGTTTTATAGGTTTATCCTAATACTATAGGAGATTTATAAAAGACTCCAGCAAGTTAGCTTCTCCCTTATTTGGGTTATTGGCCAAGGACTCTGAATATGTATGGTTAGAAAGTTGTCAAGAAGCATTGGACACCCTAAAGGACAAGTTGACTACTGTACCTATTCTCTGAGGCCCAAATTGGGCTCTTCCTTTACATATACATGTTGATGCCTCTCACAAAGCCATAGGAGTAGCTCTAGGCTAGCTAGATGACAAGCTAACTTATGTCATTTACTTCATCAGCAAGAATCTGCCAAAAGCCAAGCTAAACTACATAGTGAGTAAAAAAGAGCTCCTAGATGTTGTGCATTCATTGAATAAATTTAGACATTACATTATTGGTTACCAGACATTTGTACATACCGACCATGTTGTAACTAAATACTTGATGAATAAACCTGATTTAAATTCCCAAATTATTAGATGGTTACTTTTATTGCAACTCTTTGATTTAACTATTATTCATAAGCCTGGAAAGGAGAATGTTGTTGCAGATTTTTTATCCAGATTGACTTTTCCTATAGGGGAGGAAGGAATGGTTGATGATTAGTTACCAGATGAATACTTATTCCCCATTTCAATTCTCTCTCCATGATCTGCTAACATAGGAAACTACTTGGTGTCTGCACAGTTTCCACCAAATTTGTCCTCCAAGGAAAAGAGCATGATTGTAAGGAAGAGTACCCCATTCACTTGGATTCGGGCCAACCTCTTCAAAATAGGCTCGGATCAAATTATGAGAAGATGTGTTAGGGAGGAGGAAGTCTTTGACATCCTTCTGACCTGTCATGATGGGCCTTGTGGAGGTCACTTTGTAGCGAAAAGAACAACATTCAAGGTTAATAAAATCCTATTAATAATGTTAATAAACAAAAATTAAAAATTAACATAATTAAATTTATAAAATTAAATCAATAAACTTTATTAATAAAAATAAATTAAAACCTAATTAATATTATTTTAATTAAATTAATTAAAATTAAGAATTTTATTTTAATTAAAAGGGGAATCAAATTAATTTAACAATTTTATTTATTCTAATTAAATAATATTATTAGTTGAATAAGATTAAATAAAATAATTAATTAATATATATTAATATAATATTTAATATAAAATTTAAATTAATAAATAAAATTAATAATAAAAATTAATAAATAAATTTCAAGCCGACATTGTGTTGTTCCAAAAATTTAACCCTAATAGTATTTATTCCCTATAGCAGCTCATCTTGTATCATCATTCTCAAAGTCCTGATGATGGATCCCAGTTGGGATTTGAAACGTTGGCAAAAAGATATTTATACTGTGGGTTCTCCGGTTACTGATCCAAAAATTGAAAACCACAGATCTCTTAAATCCAACATTCAAGGTACTACAATCTGGTTATTACTAACCCACACTTCACCAAGATGTGAGGAGGTATACTAATCAATGTGATTGGTGCCAAAGGATGGGGAAACCTACCCCAAGTGATGAAATGCCTCTACAACCTTAAGTGACTTTCAAGTCATTTGACAAGTGGGGCATGGATTTCATGGGACCCATTGACCCTCCATCTAGGCAAGAGCAGTACATCATTGTGTGCACTGACTCTTTAACCAAGTGGACTGAAGCCAAGGCCATCAAAGCAGCAACAGAAGAAAAACTGGCTGAATTCTTAAGGGAAAATGTATTTTATAAGTTTGGGTACCCTAGAGAATTGGTCACTGATCAAGGCAGTCAATTTACATCTCACATGACTGAAAATTTGTTAATCCAACACGAGATCAAGCATAGAACATCCACTCCTTACCACCCACAGGATAATAGGCAAGTGTAGGTAACCAACATAGTGCTAAAAGGCATTCTAACCAAGGTGATTACTAGGAGTAGAAAGGATTGGGAAGATATATTAGTTGAGGCCACTTGGGCCTACAATACCACCTAGAAGACCACCCCTGGATCCACTCCTTATGAGTTGGTCTATGGGAAGAAAGCCCTGTTGTCCATTGAATTTGAATACAAAACCTTAAGAATGGCAACACAACTAGATCTAGATCTCACCAGGGCACAACAAGAAAGATTGCTCCAGCTGAATTGGTTAGATGAATTTAGGATGCCGACCCTCTTGCACACAGAGGTGACTCAAGTTCAAATGAAAATTTGGCATGACAAGAATATAAAGAGGAAAATTAGAGAGGCTATCGAAATTATGAAATTTCATCAAAACCTCAATAGGGACAGTGGGAATGAGATTAGTGGAATCTAGCTCCCCCTGACTAGACAAATAAATCCCTCCAGATCTTTTGAGGCATAGTATCACTAGTTTCTCCCTCCCCGTTCCTTATTTAATAGCTGTCATAATTAAGAGTTGTCTTAGTGATTAATATTAACAATAACCAACATAACAAAAATAAAATTTATTCTTGTGACTATAGATTATAGTAACAATAGTTTTTAAAAATTAACATTTCCATAGAGGAAAAATTATAAATTAATCAAATAATTTATGTTCTTTATTAATTAGATACTTAGGGTTTAATTATCTATAAACAAATAAATAATCTAAATAACTAATATAACAAAATAGAAAACTTATTTTTAATGGTTTTTAAAATTAACTAACGTTTTAATAGTTAAAAAATTTATTTAGTTATAGTTTTAAATTAACTAAGTTTTAATAGTTAAAATCATAATGGGTTGATTTTTACTTCTTTATTAATTAAGTACTTAGTTTCATTATCTATATATAATTAATTTATAAATTACAAAAATAAAATAAAATAAAATAAGTTAATCTCTCATCACAATTTAATAAGACTATTAATTGATTAAATCATTTGTTTTAGTAATAAATAAAAATAAAATAAAATTGATTTTAAATTAAAATTAAATAAACTAATTATATTAAAAATTAAAAACTAGTTATACAATAATTAGAAACTAGTTAGAAACTAATCATATCACATTATGTAAAATAACTTATTACAATTCAATTAATTAATTAATTTATCATTATCTCATTTAATTAGTTTCATACACTAATTAGGTTAAATAAATCAATTATATAAAATTTAAAAATTTAAAATTAAAATTAAAACATAATTAAAACTAAAATAATTAAAACTAAAATAAAAATTGAATAATTCATTCATGTAGGTTACTCTTTGAACTGGTCAGCTTCTACTAAAATTCATCATTTTTTAGGTGTATATATATTCTGGTCGAAGGATTATTCTTCTCTCAAAATATCATTCATAATCTATCATTTTCGGTCCTGATGATGGACCCCCTTTGGGGTTCGAAACGTCAACATAATGAACATAATACTGTGGATAATTCAGATCATACTACTCCAAACAATATAAACGACAAGCAATTTCAAGAAGGTGATTAGGCTTTGTTGTATGATTCGAGGTAGAATAATTTTAAAGGCAAGTTAAGGACAGATGGTTAGGACCTTATGTCATAGAAAAATGTCATGATAATGGTTCAGTACAGATAAGAACCATTGATGCAGAGGCTATCCCTTTACTTGTCAATGGGTACATTTTGAAGGTCTACAAAAGCCCTTGTCAAAGAAATAATTTATCAATGGCATCAACAAGATAGTGATGGTGGTGTGATGGTGGTGGAACAAGTCTCAGCTTCCACCCCATTAAGTCCCTGACAAAAAAAAGAAAAAGAAAAAATAAAGAGACTCAGGTGAAAACCTCCATGAGGCACCTGAGTCCCATTGTTGGGTTGAAAACCTCTTGAGGAGACCTAATGGTGTTGGAAAAAAGAAAAAATAGAAATATCTTTGGGTGAAATCCTCTTTTGAGGCACCCAGGGCAGGCGATTAGAATGAAAACCTCCTTGGAGGTAGACTAGTTGTTTTATTTTAAAAAAAATGAAAAAAGAGAGAAAAGGTAAAAAAAAAATAGAAATGTTCTTTGCAGGTCAGAAAAAGGAGAATAAGCTCAGCTTGAGAGGAACATAAGGACCTACAAAATCCATATTTCAATCCCTCCATCTCATATTCTTCATTATTTCATCTATTCTTCCATTTATGAAATCCTCCAGCTCAGTTTGCACAGGCTCTGTGTTTTCTAAAGGATTCCTTGTAATCCTACAATATTCCCTATAAACCTACAGGAGTTTCCTGTTGGAATTACAATGGCCTTGAAATCCCAAGAAAAGTGATCTTAGAGCGAGGGGATGACAATCTTGTGTCTGAAAAAAAAAAACATTCACTCCACCACATCATCTCCATGCCTTCCATCCCCATGTTACCCCTGCATCCATCCAATAAGTCAAATGAACAATATATATATAATATATAATATATATATATATATATATATACAATTTCCAAAAAAAAAAAACAAATAGAAGAGAGAGAGAAGGAGGATAGAAGGACAATACCTGAAGACCACAAATCTTACCTACCATTCACTACAACCCTTCTCTACTCATGTCAACAACCCTCATGCTCCAGAAGCGAGAAAAAGTATGAAAGTTTAGGGGAGAGGTAGCTACAGGACATCCTGTAGGTTTCCTGTAGGAAATCCTGTAGCAGCCTATCTCACAAAGGAAACTTCCAGGTTGCATCCATCTTCAGTACAAAGATTCCAAGGTTGAGGAAGCTCCTCCAGAGCTCAGCAACAGCAGCAAGATCACCACATCACTCTCCAGCACCTACACATCAAAAGAAACAAGCATCAAAAGAGGCCAATACAAAGAAGTATATGCAGCCAATACGCAGCACATAGACATCATTCTCCAGCATGCATCATCATCAAAGTATCTTACCCACAGGTATGTCATCTTACTCATGCTCTCTCGTTAGTAGGATATGATCAAAACTATAGTATTATGTAAGAGTTGGTTTTATAAGCAAAGGTGGCCAGTTAACTTGGACACCTTCAGCTAGTCGACAAGGAGAAAATAGTTAGACTACTCCACATATGGTAGAAGTCAAATCATAAGTAAAAGGAGATAAGGCCAAAAAAGATGAAGTTATGAAGGAATGAAGTGGGAGATGATTACAAGGTAAGGTAGAATGACAGACGGATAGTGGGACCAACGGTCCAAAAGGAGGTGCCCATACTTAGACAACTAGCACACCATCCCACACGACCATCCATATAAGGAAATAAAACATTGATTCACATGCAAAGGGAGTATTATAAATCTCGATAATTCATCAAAAATAGGTTGCTCTCAGCCTTCTTGAAGTAGCACCTACAAGAGACAGTTAACATTTTGCAGCGCGGGAGACAGGATCCTACAAGATACAAAGTAGTTAATCTACAAGATTATCAGTGGGCACTAAAGGGAGGATAAATCAAAGGTTGTCCTCAATAAATGAAACAAGTAAGGTAGGAGCTATACCTTCCATGTTTTCCAGTTAAAAAGAATAAAAATCCTCATTTGATTAAGGAAATTGCAGTCTAGGAGAATTGTATTAAAAATCTAACACTCCAACCTCTCTCAGCCACCAGAATTCTTGAATTCTATCCATCCAATCCTCCACAATTACCAGGGAAAGATGACAGGAGTTTTTAGCAAGAGAGAACCGACAAAGACATTAAGGATCCACTAGCATCCTCATGTAGTATAAATTTTCACAAGTCACCAATGGATGGGGTTCTTTGAAAGGATGAGAGGATACGATGATGAGGTGTGTAGGTTTTAACCCTGTACAGAAATTACCTGCATACGAATTCTAAATCACAGGAAAAATAAAAATGCGAGAACATAACACATAAAACACATATACACAGAGATTTCCCACTGGATCTCAAAACCGAGACTACCAGCTTGATTTTTTCATTATGTTCCTTTCAATGTTACAATACATATTTATACATGCCGAAGAATCCAATACCATGGACCAAAAAACCATCATCCAATACCATGGACCGAAAACCATCGCGTCCAAAAAACATGTGCGAAAATCATGCACAAAACCATAGGTGGGTCCGCCCAACCTAACATAGGGTCCAAAACCAAAATTTTACGGGGCGCTGCCCCGGACCCCATAAAGTGGGGTTACGGGTACCCCTCAAACCCCCTGTTAACTATGTGGAAAGAATATAACACAACCCAACAATCTCCAACTTGTTGTTTTCTTTCCAGACGGGGGCCACAGGAGAGCTTAGTCATTTTTCCAGCCCTGAAATGCCCATTGTTTCTCTACACCAAGAGAACTTCTCAGAGCTCACAAATTTTGTAAATGCATCTGTAGTATTCTTCAAAGTGTCCACCTTACCAGCAACACCTTTTTGTCTTCTATCATATCCCTCACAAAGTGATACTGAACATCAATGTGCTTTGTCTTTGAATGATAAGCAGGGTTCTTTGCCAAGAAAATTGCACTTTGCCTATCACAGTCTATCCTTATAGCTCCCTGTACTAACCCCATACTTGAACACAATCTCTGCAACCAAACTGCTCCTTGCTTGCATGAGTGGCTGCCATGTATTCTGCCTCTGTAGTTGATAGTGCCACTACACATTGTTTCTTACGCATCCAACTAAATGCACCTCCAAATAGGTTAAACACATACCCACTTGTAGATCTTCTCTGATCCAGATCTCCAACCCAGTCTGCATCAACAAAGCCACGAATATCCAACACTCTGTCCACTCCTAGTCTTCCTTGGTAGCACAAACCATAATCACTAGTGCCATGCAAATACCTAAAAACCCGCTTCACTACTGTCCAGTGCTCCTTCCCTGGTTTTGACATAAACCTGCTCAATACTCCC
>APFE031304011.1:0-20945 GCA_000404065.3 Pinus taeda | reverse complement strand
TGGGATCAAACATCAAATGACTATGCCTTATAATCCCCAACAGTATGGTGTAGATGAAAGAATGAATAGGACAATCTTAAATATGGTACGCTCCATGCTCTTCTTCAAAAATGTAAAAATAATGTTTTGGGCTGATGCTATTCTATGTGTTGCATATGTAAAGAATAGATGTCCATCTAATGCTATCAGAAACAAGACTGCCTATGAAATGTGGTATGGGTACATTCCTTCGGTAAAGCATCTCAGGGTCTTTAGTTCCGCCTGTTATGCCTTGATACAAAAGGTACATAGAAATAAACTTAGTGCAAGAAGTCGTAAGTGTATCTTCCTGGGTATTCAAACACCTGCAAAGCATACCGTCTCTATGATGAAGTCAATGAAAAGTTTGTTGTATCTAGAGATGTAATTTTTCGTGAATCATCCAAAAATGACAATGTTGTTGAGCAGCAAATTGATCTCTTGGATAGATTCGCAAATGCAAAATCATTTCAAGAATTTGATAATCAGATTCCACACCTTGAAGGGGGGATTCCTATAGTAGATCAACATGTGGAATCTTCTTCTGAAGAACTCTCTCCCCCGCATGAAACTTCAACAACGGATGATGCTTTAAGTGATGTGATTGATAGAATTGGGAGACTCAATCTTGATTTAGTCCCAACTCAATCAACATAGCAGCCTAGACCATTTGAGAAAGGTCCCCCAAAGTGGCTAACAAAGACACTTGAAAGTGTTTATCCTGATGAGGTTGGAAAGATAGGAACTAGAAATTCAAATCGGCAAAATGGAGGTGATGTAGATGACTCTAATTCACCTGTTGATATGGATGTTTCTTATGATTGTGAATTGAACTTGTTCTATAGATTTTGAACCAACTTCCTTCAAAGAAAGTTGTTCTCATGATGAATGGAAAGAAGCGATGCAAAAGGAGTATGATGCCCTCATAAAGAATGGCACTTGGAAGCTAGTTGATCCTCCATTAGGAACCAAATCAATTGGCTACAAGTGGGTCTACAAGAACAAGTAAAGCTGATGGCTCACTTGAAAAGCACAAAGCCAGGCTTGTGGCAAAAGGTTTTGCACAGAAGGAAGGGGTCGATTATGAGGAGACTTTTTCCCCCACAACAAAATGGGCTACCATCCAAACACTCTTTGCCCTAGCAGCTCAGAACGGTTGGAAGTCCATCAAATGGATGTAAAAATGGCTTTCTTGAATGGGGATCTAAAAGAGAATGTTTTTATGTCCCAGCCTAAAGGATTTGCTATGAAATGACATGAAAATAAAATATGCAAACTTGTGAAATCCTTGTATGGCCTCAAACAAGCATCGCGAGGCTGGTATGAAAAACTAACTGAACCTCTTCTGAAACTCAATTTCAAATATTATGATCTTGATGATGCAACTTTATTTGTCAAGAAAGTTGGCAAAAAAATTGTACATCTTGTGGCATATGTAGATGATCTCTTGATGATAGGGAACAATGAAAGCTACATTGCATCCATAAAGAAGGAGTTGGGGAAATTTTTTGAAATGACTGATTTGGGCTATGTTCATTACTATCTTGGTATTGAAGCAACTCAACATCTGAAGTCCATATTTATTTCTCAAAAGAAGTACATTGGAGATATGTTAAATAGGTTTGGCATGATAGAATGCAATCCTATTACCACTTCAATGGAACAAAACTTAAATCTCACAGCTATTGAAGGAAAAGAATTTGAGGATGCAACAAGGTATAGACAACTTGTAGGAAGTCTCAACTACCTAACTACTGCCAGACCAAAAATTTCGTTTGCTGTTGGAATCCTCTCCAGGTTTATGCAAAGGCCTTGTGAAGGACATTGGTCTACTGCAAAAAGAGTTCTAAGGTACTTGAAGGGAACTCAAGACTTTGGAATCAAGTATACACAGGTGGACGACTTCAGTTTGATTGGATATTTTGATTCAGACTTCGATGGAGACAAAGAAAATGGGGTATCTACTTTAGGATATGCTATGAGTCTTGGATCAGGAGCTGTCTCCTAGAGATTGCGCAAATAATCAGTTCCAGCAGATTCCACAACAGAAGCAGAATACATGGCAACAATTGAGGCAACAAAAGAAATTGTGTGACTCAGGAAAATTCTTGAAGATTTGCAGGTAAAACAAGTACAATCAACTTCACTCATGATTGACAATACCTTTGCAATAAAGTTGGCCAAGAATCCATTAATTGAACGAAGCACATCAATACTAAATATCATCTGATTCGACATCATGTTGAGGCCAAAACAATCCATCTCTGTCATTATTCCACTAATGAGAAAATTGCAGACATCTTCGCCAGAGTGCTTGGAAGAGAAAGGCTTGAACGATTCAGAATGATGCTTGGACTCACCAACATCCCTTCAGATTAAGGGGGGGAATGTTGACACGTAATCATTAGGATTGGGTGAATAAATATAATTGATGTAAATAAATAGTAAGAAATATGAACAATCATCAGGAGATGAAGTGAACAGTCTCCCTCATGTATATAATAAAGACCAACCTGAAGGAATAATATGAATTTAAGTGGTGGATTTACTACCTGGCCTGACAGTATGTATTGCAAATTCGGCTTTCACCTATAACCGAGAAACTCAAAACTTCGAAATCTCCTCTAGAGAGTTAATTTTAAATCAATGATATCTCCCCCATCTGAACTCTGATTTGGCCGATTGTTTTTTTGAATTTGGGTATCGTTTCCCAAGGAATCCATATTTGCAATTTGTTTCTAAATAATTTTCACAGAAATCTCAGATATTATCTACAAACGCTCATCCCAAAAAACAATCTTGCTCTGATACCATGTAGAAAATCCCGTAGATTCACAAGCTAATGCAATTTGTTAAAGCAAGAGACAAGATTCTACTTCTACTCTTTACAACAGAAGCCCATAAACATCGAGAAAATTATAATCAATAGAGGAAGAGCATCAAAGGCACATAACACAATAAATATATAGGGAAAGCCACAACTCAAAACCCCACTATTTGTTTTGTATTAATCCGGAAAATCAAGATGAAATTACAATGCTTGTTCTCTCTAGAACGATCCCAACACTCAAAAAATTCAACCTCCAACTCTAAGCAAGCTCAAGGCCAAATCTTAGCCTCTTAACAAGCTTTCCAAGTCTCTATTCCAATCTGTAATTCCTATGAAGGATAACTTCTATTTAAAGGGAAAAAAAGCCTCTAAAAACTGCACAATCCCTCAAGGACTAATTCCTGATTGCATGAAGTATGAGTGCAATTCAGAAAAAATATAAAACAAATAGTATACTATCTCTGCACTCTAGTCTCAATTGGGTCTTTCTCAGAATCGACATGCATGAGTTTTTGATGAGTAAATATTCAGTTAAATAGAATAGCACTGGTGGAGTTCATTAGTGACACCACTGACTGTTAACTCACTATTAGTTCTCTCAATCAGTTTTAGAACTAATTTAACTGAAGTGACTCATGAAACTGAGTCTTCTATTTTACAACTCACAATTAACTCATAATGGACTCCTACAAAGCAGGGAGAACATACATATGAATTCCAAAAGACTTCCAACTCGAATTTCCTAAGTTAAGTAAGTTTAATAAACTTAATTTAACTATTTTAAGCTGCTATGAGAATATAATTCGAATTTAATTTCCAGTTTAATTCAAGGAAAAATTAATTTGGACTCTCTTGTTGCCATTTCTCAACATGAACTCATCAACATGCAACAAAATCCACATAAATTATCATAAACAATCACAACGAAATAATTCAAGGTGCAAGAGGTAGAGGAATAAACCTCACCTCCGCTCCCATACATAATGTACCTTTGCCACCCCATAGAAATGATCCAACATTTTTAACGAACGGATGTCGAGTGTGAATACCAACCCCTCTCACCTACGCCCTTCCATTCCATGTACCCGATGAGAAAAATGTACACGAGACACATCTCTCGAAAAAATTGCATACCCACCACTGTTCGCACCCTATCGGGGATATTAAAATTACTTTTATATTAATAAAAAAACCAACTAAAAATCCTATTTAATAATTGGAAAATATTTACTTTTTATATATTAAACCTGATATAAATATAAACTTTTTCCTAAGAAAAAGCGAACTTTTTATTAAGGAAATAAAAAGTTACATTGCATATGCTTGTGCATTTCAGTTGCTATTGTTTAACTGAACATGCAATCAAAAAACGTCCTACCTTCAGGAGGGACCATCTGATCTAAAAAAAAAACAGCTAAAAACAAAATAAACCAACTGCTTTAGACTGTCCAGCCATGTACCATAACAACCCTTTCAAAAAGAGGGCAACAAAAAACATCATATAAGTGGGTCTCCTCAGACGAGGAGAACAACCCTTACAAAAATAGATAAGTTCTGAGGTGTCCAAAACTGCAGTTTTTGTACCAAAATTTCATAATAAAGTCTGTGTAATAAGTATGGCATAAAATCAAAATGTTGTAAAGCTATCACTGAGAACATGTATGAGGTGGCTGATCCAAAGTATGAATCTGTCCCTGGTTTTCTTCTACGATTTTCCAGCTGCCCAGATTCTGCTGCAGACCATCCTTAGAAAGTTTGTCGGCCGAATCGTTTCTGTCCCTGTAAATATGATATAAAGAGAAACTATTAAAGAATGTTTTTAATACTAGTATTTCTTCCAGCAATGGTTTCAGAATTTGATTTTTGCATGAACTTTTCCCATTGACCCAATTAATAACGTTAAGTGAGTCTCCAAAGATCTGAATCGTGATGATGTTCCTTTGAATGAGCCAGTAGAGAAGTAACTTCAAAGCTGACATTTCTGCAAAGTTGTTTGATCTTGTCCCTAGTCCAACTGAGGCTTTGAGGATATGGTTTGCATTTACATGGATGACTATTCCAGCTCCTGCCCTATTGTTCTGTGAGGCACCATAAAAAAAAGCCCAGGGAGTGCCCTCTTTAATGTGGACAACTTTGTTTTGTCTTTGAGATTTGTTCTCCTCTGGTTCTAGGATACTCGAGTAGATGAAGACACTTTGGATTGCTGTGACAGTTGCCGGAGTTTCCTTATCTTGAAAAATACTGCTGTTTCTAGCAATCCAAACCCCCCAACAGATAATGAGGGGTAGGTTTCGCATATTCCCTTCGGGATATTGTTGCCACCATTTTTCCCAAACCTCTATTAGATTTTCACCTCCCCGTTCCACCCTTTTGTTCATCAATTTCTCTGCCTCCCCCCATATCTTTTTGGTTTCTGAACAAGTTAGGAAGAGATGGTTGATGGATTCTGCTTCAGACTTGCATAAGGTACATCTCCCTGGATCATGCATGTATCTTGACTGAAGGATGTCCCAAGTTGGAATTTTTCTTTTTAAAGTACACCAAAAGAAAAGTCTAGCCTTTGCCGGACATTTGAGCTTCCATAAGTGCTTCGTCCACCATTCCAGGGTTCTCCATCCTTTCCTAGACATGATGAATTTATTTCCACTTTTTGGAGAGTACTCTCCAGTTTTTGCATGGGCCCAGATCAGCGGATCCATGTTGTCTTTTAATCTAACGTTTGATCTGGAAATTTCTTGAGTATATGAATTCCATTCATTCCACCATCTTTGCTCTAGTTTTAGATCTTCTCCATTTTTCCAAGCTTGTCCCCACATAGTTGAGTGACCAACTTTTTCCACCTGATTTAAGGAGAGTATGCCTTTGATTTCTAAGTGCCTGATTAACCCAGGGGATAAAGCATAATTTTCATTGCATCCTACCCACGGGTCCCTCCCTATCTTTAAATTCCTTCCGTTCCCGATCTTCCATGCCAGTCCTTGTTTGATCACTTTGAAGGACTCCACAGTTGCTTTCCATATCGCCGAGACATTCTTCTTTTTCTTGGCTGGGATCCTAATCCATTCTTCTAAAGGAGCTGGGTCTATATATTTCCTTTTCACCATTCTTGTCCATAAATTTTCCATCTTTATAAGTCTCCAGCCAGATTTTGCAGTCAGCGAGAGGCTAAAGTCAGGAAGACTTTTTATCCCCCATCCTCCCCAATCTTTTGGCCTTACTACTTTCTCCCAGGCAACCCATGGAAGGACAAAGTTCTCCTTTGAGCCAGCCCATAGAAATCTGCTACAAATTCTCCTTATTTTCTCCAAGATACCTTTAGGAACCAATGTTAATGCTGCCCAGTAGACTGGGATGGCCAGTAGTACTGCTTTGATTAGAGTCAATCTCCCAGCTCTGGATAGCCATTTGTAGCTCCAATGAGAGATTCTGGCTTCTATTTTGGCGATTAACCAGTTCCAATCCTCTTTCTTATATGCATTTGGTTTAAGCCAGAAACCTAGATACTTGAAAGGGGATTCCATATTACTCGTTTGATAAGGAAAGAACGAATGCATCTGTGCACTTTCTTGTCTATCTAGTCCTTCCACTATTAACTAAGATTTCCTGGAGTTTATCTTCATTCCAGTTGCTTTCAAGAATAGATCAAGAATGTTTTTTAATTCCTTTATTTCATTAGACTCTCCATTTGTGAAAACCAAAATGTCATCAACAAAAAGGAGATGAGAAATGTACAGGTTGATAGCTACTTCGAGACCTTTTACCTTACCTTCCCTTTTGGCCTTTTGAATCAACTGGCTTAACCCTTCTGCTACTAAAAGAAAGAGCAAAGGGGACAAGGGGCAGCCTTGCCTCAATCCCCTCTGTCCTTTGAAAATAGGAGTGGCTGCGCCGTTGATGAGGACTGCATAGCTGACATTTGTAATACACCCCATGATCCAGCTGATGAAATCTGTTTTGAAACCTAAATGAGTTAGAAGCAGATGGATATATATCCAATTAATCCGGTCATAGCTTTGGATAAGTCGATTTTTATAACTGCACCATTCTTGTTCTTCTACTTAACACTATGCAATACCTCCTGTGCTACACCGATAGCTTCATGTATTTGTCTTCCATTTAAAAACCCAAATTGTTCCATTGAAATGTGCCTTGACAGAATTGGTTTAATTTTGATCGTGATCACCTTTGCAATAATCTTGTATATACTGTTGCATAATGAAATTGGTCTGAAGTCTTCAAAGGTTTCGGGAACTTCCTTCTTCGGGATGAGGGCTATAAATGTTGCATTGAAAGGACTATAAACCTCTCCTTTCTTCCTGGACTCTTCTACTACTTCAGTTATTTCTGCTCCAATCAGATCGAAGAAATGGAGAAAGAGTTCTATGGTCCATCCGTCCGGCCCAAGGCTTTTTTCTTTTGCCATAGATTTTATGACACTTTCAACTTCCTCCTTTGTGACTGGCCTTAACAGATCCTCTGCTTCTTCCTCCTCCACGTACCTTGGGAAGCATTGCGCTGTTTTGATAACCTCAGCGATGGTGACCTCTCCTTGGTCTACAAATGAATTCTGGAAATGACTTTACCCTAATGCTGACAGAGATTCAAATGTCTTTGCCTCCCTTCCTTCTTCATTTTTTAGGTTCCAGATAGTGTTTGCGGACTTCCTCCCTTTTGCGTAATTGTGGAAAAAACTTGTGTTTTCATCCCCTGATTTAAGCCAAATCGCTCTGCTCTTGAGCCGCCATTCCTCTTCTTTTTCCAGAAGGATTTGATTTTTGAGTTTCTCAAGGTGGAGGATCCTCTCTTTTGATTCTTGTGATGCGTATCCGTCCTCCTCTATACTTTCCAGCTTTTGAAGTTCCTCACTTATCTGGGTTATTTCCTCATTCTATTTTGCCTTCCTGTCCTTCACCCATATTATAGTTGCTTTCTTCAGTCTTTTGAGGTTTTCCATGAACAAGAACCCTTTGTCCTCTGAGGTACTATTGTCAGGATGCCTCCATGTTTCTTTAAATAATTTGATGAAAGAATCTTCTTGCAACCAAGATGCATTGAACTTGAAGGGTGCTGGTGGCTTTGGAGGAGGTTTAGAGAGTTCTAAATAGACTTGGAAGTGATTTGAAGGCCCTCCCTCTTCAACCCATTGCCGAAACATTGGGATCGTGGAGGATAATTCTTCATTAATGAGGAACCGGTCCTGTCTTTTTGTCACTCTTGCTTCTCCTACTCTCCTGTTCCTCCAAGTCAGCTTTAACTTAATAAGATTAACATCAATTAGGTTGTTGGCGATTAAGAAATTTTGGAAGAAATCTGCCAGTGGATCTTCCCTAGCCGAGGGACCCCAAGCCTCCACTCTTCCAATTGAGAAGTTTAAATCTCCGCCCAGCACCATGTATTTACTCTTCAGAGTCGAATTGCACATCAGATCGTTCCAAAAGGCCACCCTCCCTTGACAGGGCCCATATATGTTTAATATTGTTAATGGAAAGTCGAATTTGGGGGATTGAAATTCCATACCCATCACCTGCTTCATGCCCCATTGGTTCCTTATCTGGATTCTCCCTTCCCTATATCCTACCGCCAGTCCACCTGAATGTCCTTCTGAGTCCATAGCCAAGAATTTCCAGCCTGGAAGGAGTGCATTTAGCACCAATTTTACTTCTGCTCCATTCCCCAAGGTCTCCTGAAGTAGAAGGATATCTGATTTAGAATTCATGACCATCTCCCTAAGAGCCAGTTTTTTGGGTTTACTGGCAAACCCCTGCAATTCCATGATGTAAGAATCGTTTCGGAACATTTTCAGGGGCCTGAACCGCTCTAAGTGCGCCAGTGATTGACTGTTGCTTCCCATCTGCCACATCATGTTTTGCTTTTATCTGGGCCATGGAGAGATTAGATTTCCTTCCCTTTTTTTTTCTTTTCAGACTCAGAGGAGGGGACAAACCAATACCACCCATAATATCTAAGGGATCCGGTTTGTTGTCCAAGGATCTAAGTTTATATGGGCAAGTAGGATGATGGGCCGGGGGGATTGGATTAGTGGAAGCACCCTCACAATTCAGATCTAAGGAGGGGATTGCGGCCGAGATGATTTCAATGCAGTTTTCCACTGTGTTTCTTTCATGACTTTCACTTAATTCATTGATATCAGAAATGAAATTTTTTGAAGGAGATTCAGGGACTAGACAATCTTTATTTATTTCTAAATTGAGAATAGGGGAAAATTTTGGATCTAAGCACATACCCCTTGTGCCTCGCTCTCGATGGGATTTTGAGTTGCTGCCATTTCCACAGTGATCTCCATAATTGCTTTTGCACCCCCGAGCTTGAGATATTTGTCTGCCCTTCTGAGCTGAGGATCTTGGTTTACTATATTCGATGTCTGCCCCCCCTGATGAAAATCCATCTCCATTTCTTCTTCTCTCTGATGTACTGAGGCCTCCTTCCTCTGGAAATTCTGGTTGTGACGAGAAGCCTTCTCCAATTGATCTGATGTCTTCTGGAATCATCTCTGTCGCCTTCCTAAGGGGCATTCCTTGGCCAAATGACCATAGACGTGGCATCTATGGCACCTGAAGGGCAAATATTCATAGTCCAGGATATGTTCGAAGGCGAAATCTTTGTACTGGAGATTGATTTTCTTTGCTAGTCCTCCGCTTGGATTTAGGCTGACAAGAATCCTCGCCATAGCCTTATTCTGGGTTTGCTTGAAGGACATGTCCGCTTCCAGAAATGTACCCAGCTTGTTCCCTATTACCTTGAAAACTAATTCAACCCACAAGAAGGAAGGAAAACCCGGTGTCCTCACCCAAACCGGAAAGACATCTGTTTTCTCATGAACAACGTCAAACATCGAACTCCATTTTTTTAAAAGAACGGGGATGTTCCTGAAGGCCCAATTCTTTTCGACCACCCAATCGGCTGCCTCTTTATGCTCAAAACGCACCATGAACTAGCCCTTTGGTAGAGTCGAAACCTCGAATCCTCTAATGAGGTCGAACCGCCAATTTTGTTCCCCCCATGGTTTGATGAAGTTGGAAGTGAATTTTTTTCCCCTTGCCCTGCCGACCAAGGTGCATTCAGCCACCTCTAGGGCCTCTTCAATCTGCACGTCCATTCCCAAAACCATATTCCCTTCCAAATCCTTCGAGTTGATTGGTCTCTATTTTTTTCTTTTCTCTCCTTTTTTCCTTGTCCCGACATCCTCCTCCCTTATTTCCTTATTTGTCTCGTTCCTTTCTTACTGTCCCAGACCGGGATTCAAAGCGGAAAGCCTTTGCTCGAAAGGGGCTAGAAACGAATTGCTTATAGAGTAGTTGAAGGGCTCTGCTATGGATTGATTTAGTACCTGAGACCCGAATGCTAATCCAGAAGGGTTCTTTTGTGGGTCTAGAAGTCCTTCAGACTCGTCTTCCCTCCATACTTCAATCCTTTTGGGACTTCCCTGACCTTTGGCTATGGATGCCCTGGTAATGGCCGAAACCCTTCCAAAACCCCCTTCAGTCCTTTGCCCCGTGCTTGAACCAAAATTAACGATATCCTCTAAGCCTCCAGAGAGAACCGGTCCGATGGATGGGGGTTTCCCTTTGCTGCCTTGGAGGAAATGTTGTGGGCCTGCATGCAACTCATTTCCACCTGCCTTGCTTGTCTGCTGCAGATCCTTGGCTTCCTGGTGAAAATAGTCATTCCCTTCCAACTTCTTGGTCGATTGAAGAGAGGACTGGCTAATCCTTAGCGATTTTGGTGAAAGAGGGTCAGAACTTAGAATTTTTGGCACTCCAAAGTATCGTTCAATGTTCTGGGCTGTTGGGTCTTTCCCCCAGACCGATAGGATATCCTCCATTGTCGGGTCTAGGTCCACGAGTTTGCTAGTGTTAACCATGGTTACTGTGAGGGTTCGCAAGGTTACTCGCCATTTGATTTTGTTGCCAGCACAATGATCCTACCTCCTATCCTCAGTAAAACCCCTATTACTGTGTTCAACGCTGTGACTCCTAGCTATCAACCTTGCGCTGATCCCAACCTCTAGCTGCCCTTCTTCCTATTGCTATCCACCGGGGTGCTGATCCTCGCTTCAACTCAAATCGGTATCCTTTACTGTTGCCCTAAGCCCTCGGCCTGGCTGGCCCTGGTTCCGTCCTATGCACCTGCGCCCAAACCCTCGCCGGCTCCTCCATCGCTCCACCCAGAAACGAGCTATCCAACTCCCTTCAACCAGTCTAGAGACTTACATAAGTGCCGATATAAATATAAACTTACGCAACTCATTTTCAAATAAATAAAACATAAACATAATTTTAACTAATTCATTTTCCACTATTATTTTTATGGTTTACATCGCTAAAACAAATCGTTATAATAATGTAAAGTCTGCGAAATTTTCAATTACGTTGATATTACATCATAGAATATCAGAGGTCAATCAAAATATATTACCTATTAGTAATTAGTGCATAATAAAAGATCACAAAAAGTAAACAATTTGCGCAGAATGAAAAAAGGTAATGAAACCTAAAAAATATTTTTAATAACTACTTCTATAAATTATAAACCCAAAAAATGATTGTTAACCTTTGTTTTCCATCATTTTCACATAAATATGATCTATGTCAATAGTGATTTCATTCATTGAAACAAAACCTAAACTTACAATTTGTACAAAACCTTATAAATTTTGAATAACAAAATTAATTAATCCATTGGTTAAATTCAATTCTACACAATCATCTTGTATTTTAAGCTTGGCATTTATAATTATTAATCAATGAATCAACGTCCACTCTATGACATCACATTGAATGCTACGTAAAATGATGTTTATTCACTGACCAGTATTGCAGCTAAAATAGATAAACTAATTGATTAACATTTTTAATGGCCTAGTCAAGCTGATTAACATTTTTAACGATGTAAAATACAGTGACTATACACTCTTTTGGACTAAATGACATCCTCAAATGTGCAAGAATTCAAACCATTATGGCATTTTGGATTATAAACTACACAAAAAAATATGTCACAATAAGTCACAAGAGACTACATGACCCATAAACTATAAAAAATCATGTGGAAATAAACATTACATGATCACTACAACTTTTTTTAATATTTTAGAACATAAGGCACTGCTACCTTTAGTGATAACAATTGAGCCTGAGTTCTGGTTTATATTTACTGTGTTCATCATGGGAGTGAGAGTAAGGAGCTCTCTTATTCGTTCTGTGATTGCATGTCTTATAACAATAATCCATGAAGCACCGTGGTTGGAAAGTCACCACTAATTTGACTTCCTAACCATGGAGTCATGATTCATCACTCAAAAAAAAGCAAAAAGTAGTTAAGAGATGGGATCGATGGTATCCATAGTAGCATCTAACCAAAATATTCCAATACATGACATGATGATGCATTTGCAAACATTTTGTAAAGTCCTTTGAGATCTAGAGTTAAATGGGATTTCTCTAAGCTATTGTACATATTAATATATATGATTTGAAAGTATATAAGATATTCATTCAATTTCTTAGAGTCAAAAGTGGGGATATCTTTAAGAAAATATTCCTTCACATTCTAAAAAAACAAAAAGAGAAATATTTTAAAAATATAAATTTCTAAAACATAAAAAGAAAGAGTATCACAATAAAATGTAAAATGTTAAGATTTGAAAATGTAAGTTTTCTTAAATGTGAGAAAAAGTGATATTTAAAAATTTAAAAATATTACTAATTTTTTTTGTATTCTTTCTAAAATACTTGTGCATAGAAAAATATGTTATTGATATTATATGGGTTGGAAATTTTTAATTTTCTTTTCTAATTAATGCTCAATACATGATTTATGTTTCATTAAAAAAATAATTAACCCATGATTTACATTTCATTAAAAAAAATCAACCCATGGTTTATGCTTCATTTTTTTTAAGCTGACTTTGGACCTTTATATTTCTTTTTAAAAGGAAGATTGTACATGCAAGTTAAAAAATGAACTAGATGGTCTCAACCCGCCCCGATGGAAATCAAGTATGTTGACCATATGGTGGAGTCATATCTTGACCAAAATTTAAAAGTCCCGATCAAGTCTAATAATGCTAAACATACCGCAATATCATGTTGACCTTTAACACTAACTTCACAATGCTCAGAGGCTACTAACTGTAGATAAAAAATACTAATCATTAGATGATTCAACTAGGGATGGATCCTTTGTAGTGGATTCCTGTTGGGATGACGGGGGAATACACGGGATGTGAGTGTCAATTCTTTCTAGTCACTGTATCACTTGATTCAAGCCAAACTTCACTTGTTGTATGTCCTAATGGATGAAGGCCAACTTTCCTTGTTACTACAGGGGGTCTTCTGGTTTTGTTCTCATAACTTTGACCATCAGGGTCTTCATTCTCCAGTATAGAAGTAGTTTCTGAGTGTATAGATTCATTCTCCCTTTGGTTTGTCCCATGTCTATTACAATGTCTCCCCAATCCCAAAGTAGATTTTCCCTACTTGGTTCTGGTCCCGATTCAACATTTCCTCCCATTCTTCCAGTCTGGAACCGACTGTGGATGAGGACGTGGCTATGTATAATACTGCTGCCTCCACCTCTGGTCGGGACCCACCTCTGTGACCCTTTCCTTTGTCAGCTCGGTGCTAAACGCCATGTCAAATACCACTATCCAGATCTCTTCCTCAGCCTTGACCTTGACTTGACATGGTCATATCCAGATGCCTTAGACCCATGCAAACCATATCCTTCTTTATCTTGCAACTCCTATGATACTTTAGGTTTTGTCTTGAGGACTGGTCGTAAGGGTTCTTGGAATGGTCTTCTCCGAATATAAATCCTGTAAACATCACATTAGCAGGGAAACACACAAAAAATTGAGTTAGCATTAAACCCTCTATAATGTGAGATCCCATGAGCCACACATTTTCTTCAAGCTGCTCCATGAACAATAAATTTTCTGGCATGCATGTCAAAAACGTAATAATTAACAAAGCAAATGAAGGTAAGTGTTCCAATAACGTCCTTATAACCACTGTTAGGAAGGTAAGGAAGGGTTCCCTCCCCAAATGGTTCCTGGCCCTTGGCTGGGTACCATAAGCCGACCCTCTAACATGAAATCCAACCATTGCTAAATATTTCACAAGATCATATAACAAAGGCCATAAAACCCCCTCCTCCCTCTTGTGGGCTTCTCGGGAATGACTCGTCAGACATGGGAAGGAACCATAATTCCAATTGAAGGCCTTTCTCTAGGATAAACAATTCAACATAGGATGAAAGTCATAAAGAGCCACAAGACAAAAATACTAGTATCTATGAGCCCAATTACATACATGCCACAAATGTGCCTATTGGTGGTTAGGCCAAGCAATTAACCATTCACGAAAACTCGCCATCATCCAGGTAACACATACGAATCAAAGCTAGGGGAAAAGGAAATGTAACATACCTATAAGCATACATTTCCTGGTGCCTGACCCTGGTTTTTATGTAGTAGGATGGATGTCCATCCTCTGTTGGTCTTGACGATCTCCCAATGTCTATTCTCTCGAGGAGGGTTAGAAATTTTTCTAGGATACCTCTGAAATAATGCCCGATTGCCAAGATTTTCCACCTTTCCATATTTCGTCTCACGGGAGATCTCCCTTGAATTAATCCTGCGTAACTCTTTAGGGATTTACACATGTGGGTGCATGTGATGGTGTGGCTACATCAATCCCCATCCTTTATTACCTCTGATATTGTAACCATGGAAACGTGAATCCCATTGTTTGGCCAGTCTTGGATCACATCCCGATCAAGGGTCATGATTTATGCTTCAATAAAAAGATTCTCGATATTCTAATTTATATAGATTAAGATATTAATTTTATTTTTAATATTTGATATAGTTTTAGGTCACTTGGGCACCATTCACGCTTAAGGTAGGTAAATCATGTTATTAAGAAATTTCATATATAACCAAATTAAATAATTAAAATTTGCCATGTCATATTAGGTGCCTAGTCACACCTGTATCTCTTTTAAATTTTAAAGGATTTTGATTGGCTTACACATTATGATGTGGAAGTTGCACGATGCCATGAGAGTTGGACCATGGTTCAATTACTCATGAGGCTTCACCAAGGGATGTGCATCAAGGTGGATATCTTGATCCTTAGTCACCATTAGTCTCACACTAGAGGACAACCTTGGAGTTAAAGATGGCCTCCACCATCGTGCCCATGTTAGACTCTATTAATCATAGATACTTAAATGGTAAAGGTTAAAGTGGCACCCTTGGAACTGTGTGGAAGTTCTTGAAGGGAACATTTGAGTTGGCACCCTTGGAACTGTGTTGAAGTTATTCAAGGCCACACCTGACTTGGCACTCTTGGCATTGAAAAAAAAGGAGAATTAGAAATTAAAATATGGACTAAACACTAGAGCTAAAGAGTATAAACTGTTGGAATCTTCAACAATACTAGGGGGGCGAATCAATATTAACAATTTTTAACTTCAAAAATTTGTAAATGCATCCATAGATACAAAGAAAAGCACATAAATTTTTACATGGAAGCCCAAAGTAGGAGAAAACCATGTAATGGTTTTCTTAATATATATAAAAAAATACTTTGAATTTATCAACACCAACTGAAAGGATACACCATCTCCCTTGTTTATCAACACCAATTGAAAGGAAGAAACAACTCCTTGATTGATCAATTTATCAAAGCTTGTACAAGAGTCAATATTAGTCAATGAAAGTGTTCCCTCTTAGTAGCTGCTCCTCTATCCTACACATAAGCACTCAGTTTCCCAAACACAACCTTCTTAGCAACAAAACTTCCCTAAACAAATGATCCTTGAACTTGACCTCCTTATCAGCAAATTTTGACTTTAACATGCCCTAAACTAAGACTAGAAATTGGACTTTAATGCACCTAAACTCAACCTTCAAGAAATTAGAACTCAAATTCTAGAACTCTGCCTCCTCCATAGGTTTCATCCTCCTCAACAATGAACAATGTTAGATCTTCAAAAATATACCCGAACCTTGCCTTCAAACATAGTAATATTTGGCCCTTAAAACAATCATAAGTTCGATCTTCTTTGTACCATAACGCTGGTCCTGAAATTTGACCTCAATAGGGACATGTCACTGATCTCAGGACAGGCCTAAAACTCGACCTTCCACACTGGAATTCAACCCTCTATACAGATATGAAATTCAACCTTCAAATGGGACATAACTCATCCCTCAAGAACACGTCTGCAATCAACCTTCTAACCAATACCGAAAAAATTCAAAAAGTATGTTAAGGATCCTTCCAAAATAAGCCAAAAAACATTTCCAAAATGAGCCAAAAACCCTTCAAAAAGTGTGTCAACAATCCTTCCAAAATAAGCCAAAAAAGCCTTTCCAAAAGGAGCCAAAAATCCTTCAAAAATGTGCCAAAATCCTTCCCTATAAAGTCTCCCCAAATCAACTCCACTTCATTTTTGGTTCATGAGATATGAACCTTAGAACTCCTTTTATTCGCTTCTTTGAATAGATCCAAACTTGCTTGAGTGAGTGACTTTAAATGATCCTTAGAGGGTTGTATTATTCCTTCTTGATAGGACCCTTGAGCGCATCAATGTAGCTTCCTTGCTTTGTTTCATTTCCTGTCATCATAAAGCTTAAACCTTTATCAATATATATATATTTTTTATATCCTATTCTAGGCCTATCAATGAATGGATTTTGGTTGTTGATGATTTCATCTAGTATTTTGGTACTATTGTCAAAGTTTTTCTAGATATCCTTCTTATATAGTTCCTTCCTCAAGGAGACTATCTCAAATTCTAGATTCATGGCAATTCTCTCCTCTTCCAGTTGCCTCTTGAGTGTTTCTTCAATTACTCTGGCTTCTTCTAACTATACTTTCATATTTATGATAGTCTACTTAGTCTCTTTAAGGTTCCTGCTAGGAATTTCATTCTTTTAGTTTCTTTAACTCTTCCTTGAGTATGAGATTTTTCTTCCTTGTTCTTCTAATATCACTTAAGGTATTGATCAATTTTGCCTCACTATCCACTTTTCCTTCTTCTTCATGATTTATTTCATAGTTTTAAAGAGTTTAATTCTCAGTGTCTAATGTCATGAAGAGAATTGTATCAAAATCATGGTCACTATTATCATCTTCATCAGATCAGCTACTATCTTCTCTTGAATAGAGACTTTTCTCTTGTTCTTTCCTTTGTTTCTTTTATGATATTTATTTTCTTTCTTATAACTTTCTTCTTCATCACTATCTGACCCCCTTGCAAACAAAAATTTAGAAGCATACTGAAAAATTTTACCACATTCAAAATATTTAAAATGAAGCTTACCTTTATATTTCCTGATTCCTATTTTCAACTTTCTCTCAAAGTTGACTTCTTCTTCATCGTTTCAATCATCATTACAACCAGAGATCATTTTTTACTTTTGCTTGTTCTTTTTTGTCTTCTTGGAGACCTTGAAATCTTCTTCCCTTTTGGATGGATTTTCCTATTCCATCCTCGTTTCATTTTCATAAGAATTCCATGTAGCTCATCCATATGCAACGTAGCTAGATCTCGTATCTCTTCTAAAGTTGGGATTTTATAATCAAATCTCATTGGGAGAGATATTAGTATCTTTTGAACAATGACTATCTCTGTGATCTTCTCTCCTATTCCTCTCATTGTACTCACGATATCATCAACCCGAAGAAAGTAAGTCGTAATGTATTCATCTTTAGGTGTTCAAACTGTCCTTTATAAGTTTGAAGCTTGGCCCATTTGATATTTTCATATCCTTCATACATATTCTTGAGATTTTCCCAAATTTTCTTTGCTGATTCATAATGCATAACCTTGACAAATTTGATCCCATTAGTCCTCCTATAATGGCATACATAGCCTTCAAATTACTTATAGAGTCTTCTTCCAACTGAATCTATTGAAGTAGAAGCTGGTACCTTGTATTCATTTAGAACAACTTACCAAACATCAAATCATTGTGCTTGTAAGAAAAATCTCATCCTTATGCTCCAAAAAGAATAATTTTGTCCATCAAACAATGGAAGACCATGTTTGGTGAATTTTGTTTGCTTGTACACTAGTCTTACTGAGATCTACCTTCCATTAGTCAAAAGGTTTATGAAAGAACCAACTCTGAGACCAATTTTTGGAATATACAACAATACCGGGAGGGGGATGAATTAGTATGACAGTTAAAAAAAAAAAAAACTTGTAAATGCATCCATAAATATAAAGCAAAGCACATAAATATACAAAGCACAAATATTTTTATGCGGAAGCCCAAAACAAGAGAAAACTATGAAATGCTTTTCTTAATATATATAAAAGGTACATTGAGATTTATCAACACAAACTCTTTGATTTATCAACACCAACTGAAAGGAAACACCAATTCCTTGATTTATTTGTACAAGAGTAAATATTAGTCAAATAAAGTCTACCTTCTCAGTAGCTTCTCCTCTGTCCTTCACATAAACACCTGGTTTCCAAAACACATCCTTCTTAGTAATAGAACTTCCCTCAACAATTGATCCTTGAACTCAACCTCCTTATCTGTAGAACTCAACCTTAACAAGCCCCAAACCAAGAATAAAACTTGGACTTTAATGCACCTAGACTCAACCCTCAAGTAATTAGAACTCAACTTCTACAAATTTTCCTCCTCCATAGGGTTTGACTTCCTCAACAAAGAACAATGTTAGATCTTCAAAAACATACCTGAAACTCACCTTCAAACACACTAGGGTTTGGCCCTCAAAAGAGGCATGAGTTTGTCCTTATTTGAGCTAGACTTCAGTCCTAAGATTAGGCCTCAATAGGGACATGCAACTGCTCTTAGGACAAGCCTGAAACTCAACCTTCACCACTTGAATTCGGTCCTATACATAGATTTGAAATTCAACCTTCAAAGGGGATATAATTTGGCCCTCAAGAATAAATTTTCATTCAAACTTCTAACTAGGAATTAAAACCTTCAAAAAGTGTGCCAAAAATTTGTCCAAAATAATCCAAAAAACCTTTCCAAAATAAGCCAAAAACCCTTAAAAATTGTTTCAAAATCCTTCCTCAGAAAGTCTCTCCAAATCAACTCCTCTTCAATTCTGGTTCACAAGGTATGGACCTAATAACTCCATTTCTTTGCTTGTTTGAACATGTCTGAACTTGCTTGAGTGAGTAACTTGGAATTCTCCTTCACACACTTATTTATAATGCATTTGAGGTCTAGATTGGGTTGACTTGTCCACTGGTTAGATTGGCTTGTGCATCTGGAAGAATGTATAGTGAATATTAAAAAATTTCCTCAAGTATGAGGAGTTAGAGGGAGTGCGCTATACCATTGGAAAGGTCGTAGAATAAGATTTCCAACCATTTATGTTGAACTTCCATTTGAGCTAGATAAATGGAGTAAAAATGCATTCAAAAATAAGGTTTTTTAAATGGGACATCAAAAATCCAAAAACAATATTTCAGAATATGCTACTTGAATATGTAACTTTCTCTTTCATTTATGCAACAAGGTCCAATCATAGAGGGGAAGGGGAAGAACTGGAAACTGTATGGAAATATTGGTGTGCAGATCCCTCAACTCATCCTCATCTGGCGCTCCCACTCATCCATTTGAGCTAGGTAAATGGAGTAAAAATGCATTCAAAAATAGGGTATCTAAATGGGGCATCAAAAATCCAAAAACAATATTTCAGAATATGCTACTTGAATATGTAACTTTCTCTTTCATTTATGCAACAAGGTCCAATCATTGAGGGGAAGAGGAAGAACTGGAAGTTGTATGGAAAGATTGGTGTGCAGATCCCTCAACTCATCCTCATCCGGTCCTCCCACTCATTCTTTTTTAGGGCATATGGTTGGTTTGCAATAAAATCATCTTTCAAGAAAAATTAATAGTGCTAGAGAGCATTGCCGCTAAAGCTCTCGCAATTCTAGCTCACTTTCCTTAGGAAAAATGAATTCCTCCTAGACTAATCATGGAAGAATCCCCAAACCTCACAAAAAATGTGGGAATTATTTGATGGGGCCTCTAGTGACTTTGCAAACAAGAGTGGTGGGCGATATGTCCTCTTCCTGTTATCCAATCACTCTTTTCATGCTAAAATGGGGTTTGTCCCAAGCACAAACAATAAAGCCGAATTATTGGCTTGTAAAAACTTATTGGTCTTTGTAAAGGAAAAGGGTTAACACAACTTCAAGTGTATGGTGACTCTATGTTTGTAGTCAATTGGCTAAACATAACACAATTTTGCAGGAATTTGTTTTTATATCTAATCTTAAAAGACATTTGGTGACTAAAAGACTCATTCAATTTCTTTATATGTTCACATATCTACAATGAGCGAAATGTTATGGCTGATTGACTTTCAAAATATGGCCTAAACATGGAACAAGACCTATGGCACATCAAGGAGCAGAGGGACAACACTGCATATGAATTTTACGGCTGGACTTTCATCTATCAGTCCAACCAAAGATGAATATGCCTTTTTTGCTTTTTGTAATGTAAATATTCATGAAAAGCTGAGTATGTAATGCACTATAAAACTGAACCCTTAAAAGAGGCAGGTATAATTTATTTTTTTATGGCTTTTTGCTGAACATATATGTTCTAAATGGGACAACCAAGTTTCATAGTGCACGTTCATTCTTTTTGATGGATGGTAATGGGTATTTACTTGTCGGTTTCATGAACAAAATTTGGATATGTCCTGGAATAGTCAAAATATAAATATTTTCTGAACCAAGCCACAATCCTGGGTTAAGTCAAGCAATACATAGTGAGTGCATCTACAAAATGTAATTTTTGCATCTTTCTTGAAAGAATGAAAAATTACGACTTTTCCCCCAGGGAAGACTTTCTCTTTCATTTGGATAACCTTTGACATTAATGACAAATTCTTTCAACACGTTCAAAATTTAATTTAGTGGGAAATCGAATATCTAAATTAGATGGGACATGGAAAAAAAGATTATGATTAAATCAAAATCTAATCTTAGAGAAAGAAAATAAAATAAACTAAACTCAATTAAATATCTAGCTATCCTAAATAAAACATAT
>APFE031303985.1:0-24787 GCA_000404065.3 Pinus taeda | reverse complement strand
ACCACACTTGACAATGGTTGGTTATGGTTTCTCATGATTGTTTTTATAAACAAGGTTAATAATAAACAGAAGGGATTGATATCATGAAGCCATGGGAAACATAAACCCAAGGGATAATGAACCCAAGGGAATAATATTAAACCCAAGACACTAATATTAGCAAACCAACATTGGTAAACCCAAATATAAATATTACAAACACTAAAATAAACACGGTTTATTTTCATGGAGAGACAATATTTGTCAAAATACGACATTAAACCATGGTTGACCATGGTTGGCTATGATTGACAATGGTTTACCATCATTGATATTATAAACCTAAGGGAATAATAAACCTAAGGGGTTGATATTATAAACCCAAAGGAATAATAAAACTAAGGCATTAATACTAAAACCCCAAGGGATTATGAACCAAAGGGAATAATATTAAACCCATGGGACTAATATTATTAACTCAACATTGGTAAAACCAAATATAAATACTAAAAAGACTAAAATAAACATGGTTTATTTTGATGGTGAGACAATCCTTGTTACAATGCAACATTCAAACATGGTTGACCATGTTTGGCTATGATTGACAATGGTTGACCATGATTGATATTATAAACCTAAGGGATTGATATTGTAAATTCAAATGAATAATAAATGCAAGGGATGAATATTAAAACCCCAAGGGATTATGAACCGATGAGAATAATATTAAACCCAAGGGACTAATATTATAAACCCAACATTTGTAAACCCAAATATAAATATTACAAACACTAAAATAAACATGGTTTATTGTCATGGTGAGAAAATCCTTGTCAAAATGTGACATTCAACAATGGTTGACCATGGTTGGTATGATTGACAATGTTTGACAATCATTGATATTGTAAGCTTAAGGGAATAATAAACCCAAGTGATTTATATAAAAAATTGAAAGGAATAATAGACGCAAGAGATTAATACTAAAATCCCAAGGGAATAGTATTAAACCCAAGGGACTAATATTATAAACCAAATTCATATAAACCCAAACTTAAATATTATAAACACTAAAACAAACATGATTGACCATCGTTGATTTTCATATTGAGGGAATCCTTATCACAATTCCATGTTGGATGATGGTTGACATCATAATAGACCATGGTTGACTAGGGAATAATAAACCCAAGGGATTATGAACCCAGTGGAATAATATTAAACAAAATGGACTAATATTATAATCCCATGATATAAAAACCCCAAGATAAATATTAAAAATACCAAAATAAACATTTTTTATTTAATAAACCCAAAAGAATAATATTTTAAACTCAAGGGATTAATAGACCAAAGGAATTATTAATATTATAAGCACAAGGAACAATAAACCCAAGGGATTAATACTAAAGCCCCAAAGGATTATGAACCTAAGGAAATAATATTAAAGCCAAGGGACTAATATTATAAACCCCAGGTATATAAACCCTAAGTGGAGATAATTTTTTTCATAATGTGAGATCGAACCATGATTGACAATAGTTCACCATGGTTGGTGATGGTTGACCATGATTGATATTATAAACCTAGGTTAATAATAAGCCCAATAATAAACCCAAGGGATTGATATTATAAACCCATCGGAAACATAAACCCAAGGGATTAATACTAAAACTCAAGGAATTATGAACCTAAGGGAATAATATTAAACCGAAGGGACTAATATTAAAAAGCCAACATTGGTAAACCGATATAAAAGTATTACAAACACTAAAATAAAGAAGGTTTATTTCCATGGTCAGACAATCCTTGTCACAATGCGACATTCAACCATGGTTGGCTATAATTGGCAATGGTTGGCAATCATTGATATTATAAACCTAAGGGAATAATAAACCAAAGGAAATGGTATTATAACCGAAAGGAACAGTAAACACAAGGGATTAATACTAAAATCCCAAGGGATTATGAACCCAAGGGAATAATATTAAACCCAGGGATCAAATATTATAAACCCAACATTGGTAAACCCAAATATAAATACTACAAACACTAAAATAAACATGGTTTATTTTCATGGTGAGACAATCCTTCTCACAATGCAACATTCAACCATGGTTGGATATGATTGATGATGGTTGACCATGATTGATATTGTAAACCTAAGGGAATAATAAACCCAAGGGATTAACACTCAAACCCCAAGGGATTATGAATGCAATAAAATAATATTAATCCCAAGAGACCAATATTATAAACCCCATGTATATAAATCTTAAGAAAAATATTATAAACACTAAATAAACATGAGTCACCATCATTATTTTTCATATTGAGACAATCCTTATTGCAATTCCATGTTGGACCATGGTTGACATCATAATAAACCATCGTTGACCGGGGAATAATAAACCCTAGTGATTGTTGTTGGACAATGGTTGATCATGGTCGAACATGGTTGTTTGTTGTTGACCTTGTTAAATAATATTAAACCCTACGAATATGAACCCTTAGATCAATAAATATATAGGATTGATATTATAAACTCAAGGGAATAATAAACGTAAGGGATAAAAATTATAAATGCAATCCATATAAACCCTAACATGACTATTATAAACCCTAAAATAAACATGATTGACCATGGTTGATATCCATATTAGATTAATCTATTGTGATATGGAGATCATCATAATTAGATAGACAAATATTTAACCCTTAATATTGGGGTTTTATAAACCCAAGGGATTATTAATATTACAAAACCAAAGCATTAATATTATAAAAACAAGTGATTAATAAATACAAGGGATCAATGTACCCAAGGAATCAATAAACCCAATGAGCTAATATTAAAAACCCAAACGATTACTAAACCCCACGTATTAATATTCTAAGGTCACGAGATTAATAAAATCAAGGGATTAAATGATAAACCAAAGGAATTATTAACATTAAAAACTTAAGAATGAAGAAACCCAGCATTTGATTTATAGTCTTAGGAATTATTAAACCAAAGGGAAAAATATTATAAACCCAAGGGATCAAAAATGGAAAACGATCAATATTAAAAACATAAGGGATTAATAAAACAAATGAATTGATATTTTAAACCCAGATGATTGATCAACCCACGTGATTATGAATATTATAAACCTAATGGATCAATAAAGCCTAGGGATTGTTAATATTATTAAATAAACACATTAACAAATTGAAGGGATAAGCATTGTAAATGTAAAGTATTAATATTAAACCTTACGACAATTATTTGAACCTTAATATTGGGGATTAATAAACCAAAGGGAATAAATGATAAACCCAAGGAATTGGTAATATTACAATCTTAAAAAACAAATAAACCTAATCATTTAATATTATAAACCCAAGGAAATAGTAAACCAAAGGGAAATAGTAAGCACAACAAGATAATATCATAAACACAAAGGATTAATAAACCCAACAAACCAATATAAGAAGCAAAGATATTAATAAACCCTAAAAATTAATATTTTAAACTCAAGGGATTAATAAACCAAAGGGATTATTAATTTTATAAACCCAGGGAAATAATAAACCCACCCGTTTAATATTATAAACCCAATGAATTGGTGAACCGAAGGGGTAAATATTAAAAACCTAAGGGATCGAGAAGCACAAGGGATCGATATTACAAAACACAAGAGATTGATAAAGCCTGGGAATTAATATCCTAAAAACAAAGGATTTATAAAGTCGCATGGTTATTAATATGATAAGTGCAAGCAATCAATAAACCTTAGACATTGTTAGTGTTATAAACCCAAAGAATAAATAAAGTAGAGGGATAAACATTATAAAACTAACAGATTAAACCCTTAATATTTGGTTTAATAAACCAAAGAGATTATTATTATTATAAATCCATGAGATTATTAATATTATAAATAAAAGGGATGAATAAACCCAATGAATTTTTAATTTTATAAACCCAATGCATTAATATTATAAAAAAATGATTAATAAATCCAAGGAATAAATAAACCCAACAATCTAATATTAAAATCCTAAACGATCAATAAACCCTAGCAATTAATATTTTAACGTCAAGGGATTAATAAACCGAAGGATAAAATGATAAACAAAATGAATTATTAGTATTATAAACTCAAAGAACAAATAAACCCAAGGGTTTAATCTTATAAACCCAAGAGAAATATATTATAAACCTAAGGGATCAATACATGGAAGGGATCAATATTAAAAATGGAAAGGATTGATATTTTAACCCCAATGGATTAATATTATAAATCCAAGTTGTTTAAATCCCATGATAAATATTTCAAATAGAAAAATAAATATCGATGATCATCCTTAACCATCGTTGATTTTCATATTGAGACAAACTTTGTTACAATGTGGTGTTGGACCATTGTTGACCATGGTTCACGATGGTTGATTATTTTTTTCATCTCAAGACAACATTGTTTTGAAAATGAGAGAATATATTTCATATTACATATTTTTAAACCCCTAAGCCCAAATGTATGGCATCAATAAATAATGCTATAATACAAAAGATAACAAAAAACATAAACCACAACCAATATAAGAACCACATTGTAAACCATAAAGCATTAAAGCATGATAAATCATCATCACATTAAGAATGACACATTTATATTATTACATTATAAACAATAAATAAATTTTAAGCCATAAATACATTGATATCAATACATGAATGTATAAATAGTATAAATCTCAAGAAAATTGATCTAAACAACTATAACATGAAAGCCCAACAATGATATTATAAATGTAAACACTATTTTCATTTATGAAAGACATCAACAAAGTGAAGGGATCCACAAAAAAGGCCACAACAATCATGAATGCAAGAGAAAAAAATAAAATAGTACCATTGCCATTGGAGCGAAGCAACATAAATGAAAAAATCATATCTAAATTGCACAAATTGGATTTAAATAATAACAACATAATAGGACATTTTAAGACCAAATATATACAATTTTCTACATAAAAACAACAACAAGCAAAAAAATCAATTTTACCAGCATTGCAACCAAAGAAAGAACATTGAGTCTTAACATATATTTTTCATTTTCTTTACATCAAATAATTCCACTAGAAAATTGAACTTGAAACACTCCATCAAAGTCACCTATGGAGTGGCCTCTTCCAAAACACAATGCGACCAATGATAAAAGCAACACCAATGCAAATGAGCAGGATAATGATCACGATACTTAATGATTTCCAACCATTTCCTTCTTGTTCTCCTTAGAGACTCCATCTCGTGCACATGTAACAAGTATTTTACATGCCTTTCCATTTCATCTAGCACATGGATATGATCATCAATAAAAGGAGAATGGAACCCATGTTTCCTATCAAACTTGTTCCGAAGATAACAGAAGAAAAATTATAGGTCCATCAATGTTGCACATTGTTCTGGAATAATAGATGCTAACATTATTGCCCATATTTTCATTTCAAAGACAAAAAAAAAACAAAGAAAAATCAATAAAGACATGCACAAATAAATAACCACACACACACACCGATGTATATACATAAAACATAACTCCCCATTTGTATTTATGTAAAAAAGCTTAATGTTATAATGTTACATGAAAAGAAATAATGTAGTGTTATATGAACCAAATGATATAAAAAATTCTATAAATATAAGCCTCATTTCACAATACAATAGAAAAAACTATGGAAATAGAATAAAACCTTGTCAATATTCAAAAAATGAATTTTGGCCATGGTGATGGCCAATATTTAAAACCTTCATTTTTGCATTTCATGATGTAATATGAAATCCAAAAATATTAATAACAATATGAGACCAATTAAAAAATGATTTTGAATGATTGGTTCATATAACTCATTGTTTATGTATGAATGGTTTTTCAGAAAGAAAAGAACAATAGGCATTTAAAAGAAAATAAGTAAATTGAACAATGTGAAAAATGATGGAAACAACTTTGTCGAATGTTACTATGAATATGATGAATTTATTAATCTCAGAAATATATTAAAATTATTATTATATTAAAAGTAAATGAAGAGGACAATAAAAGCAATTCAAAAAGCATACTATAAAGAAGGTGACAATGTTATTAATTGTATGTCATAGCGATATGGACTTCAATCGCTCCTCTTATTTCTTCCTAATTGTAACATATGCACTATCTTTCATCTTGGCATAATGTTGAAAAGAGAAAGCCACTGCAATGCATAAACCATCTATTTATTTCACTCTTTATATGGTTGTGAAGGTAAGTCCTTGTTGCTCTTTATTCTCGATATTAATTGATGCTCATTCTAAAGTCAATCCCTGTGACTTGTGTATTGTTAGAGCCTATGCCATCTTCAAAAGAATTTGTTTTTGATTTCCTCTTATCACTGGTTTGATAGGCACAATGTTTGAATTGCTTGAACCAAATGGAACACCAACATAATTATAAAAAACAACAGTTGTGAACATTGAAAGTTGAGGTGGTTTAGAGGTAGGTGTATAAAATATATCCTTAACATAACCAAGTGGACCATTCACCAAGCCAACTTCAACCCATAAATTACATGTCGACATAACATGTTGACCACAACATCAAAACTTCATAGTCCAATTGATCATCATCAACAACATTGATTTCTAAACGCCTTGAATTCTCTGCAATACATCATGCAATTGGAGAATTTAATGATTTTAACATATGCCTATTATGGAAGGAGATCAAATTATTTTTTCAAAACATATGAACTACTACATTAAATAAATCTCTTTCTCTAGCATACAACCTCATATCAGTCTATGACATAAGAAACTCCCAATCTTCAAGAACAGGTTCTACATTTCTGATGTTATCGAGGACTCTGCAAAAATAAAATTGTTTCTCAGCATTCCCTTGCTGGAGAAAGATTGTGTCAAGAGTGACAACAATGTTGAATTTGTTCCAGAAAACTTTCCTTGTCGTATTACCTGCATACAAAGGCTTATCTCTCAAAAGAGGCAATTGTCCCAAGTCACCCACAAGGATGATGGATCTTCCACCAAAAGGACAATTATTTTTCTTTGGAAATTCTTCTCATAATGGAGCATCTATTTTAATAATCAACCTTTATCATAGAAATCTCATTTCATCAATCAATATATATCAAACATGTGACATTTATTTTTGCAATACTGCAAGTGACTGCCCCTATAGTGGCTGCATATCTTTAATTGGAAATTTTAGACCTGAATGTATTATTTTTGCATGCACATTAAGAGAATTTATTCCTATTGGGGCAAGAAGGAAAATTATTCTTCCATTACTTGGCGAATTAGAAAGAGCTTCATAAATACAATGGATAAGGAAAGACTTCCCAGTTCGCGTAATTCCCTGAACAATCATAAGAAGAGCTTCAAGAATCTCATATCCAATTGAGTGCCTTAAAACAATTTAAAAAGTAAGTCATTTTTTTCCTGACAAAGAATCTCGAGATGCAAATATTTTGTTTGAAAGGTCAACAATGTCACCCCTTGATTTTGAATTCCTTATAATATTAATAGCTTCTTTTGCAACATCATCAGAAATAGTTGTACCTTCCTAGTCAAAGGATATATCAAAGTATGCTCGACCAAGGTTGTGAATATCAAAAACATTCACGTCATTTGGTGGAACCAAGTGAGAGAAATTTTCCATTCTTGAAAATTGTCTTCAAGATTCATTTCCTGGTTAGAAAAATCATCATCTTCATCATCTTCAATATTTTCTATAATTGATAGATTTCGATCAACATGCCATGCTTGATATCAAAAATTCCTCCAATTTTCAATAATAATTTCAGCTGAAAGGCCAATTCTATAGGAATGCCACAAAATGGCTTCTACAAGAGCAATTTTGTCTAGCCGAAGGTTTCAAATTCCTTTGAAGAATCACCAGGAATACAATAAAACCTTGGCAAAACTTGAACAATAGCATGAACATATCTAGGCTTCCATGGATCTTGTTTACGCTTGCTATCAAATATCAAAGATCTTGTTGTTTCTATCAAATATCAAGGAAAAGAGGTCTCTTCTGATGATGTTGAAAAAAAGTATTCTCAGATGAACATTTCAATCCATCCCTTGAGATTTTCCTAAAAACCTTTCTTCGAACATTTAAGGAAACAAATTTCTAACTACAAACAACAAGAGGTAGCTTGAGAAACATATGGCACATTTCTTATGGTCCAATGTCATGGTCAACAATTTCTTCTGCAAGAATCCTTCTATATGCACCTAAAGCATGATCCTCAGAGCCATTAGGATTTGAAAATCTAGTTAACTTATGATGATAACTTTAATAAATTTTCTTTGCTTTTGATGCATACTTCTCAAGATATTTCAAGACAACATAGCGAGCAAGCACTGGATGGCAATCAATATTTGCACGGAACATTGCTACAAGGTCAATACTATGTACATTAAGCTATCATAAATTCTTGCTGGCTGATACTCTTTTCTTCCTTGATCATCTACGAACAATATTTATTCATCACAAAGATCCCATGGAGCATTGCACCGACATGTCAAAATAGTGCCCCTTGTGCACAAACAAGAATCTACAGTACACTTTGTGTGTCTTTGGACACAGTTTAAACATTCTTCATAATCATTATGATGATTACAAGAGAAAATCTGACCAACATTCAATAGGCAAGGGTCATCATTGAGGCTTCATGGAACCATTATTTTGGGACGATGTATTTCACATGGATTCCATGCAGTTGCATATTTGTCAAAGAATATCTTTGCAAGTTGTACATCATAACCATTTGACCAATCAAGTCTTTCCATGTCAGCAGATCCTTCTAACCATAGGAAACCATGGACATGTGTTGAACCTCTATGTTTCCACTCATATTTGAAAAAATGAAGATATAGTTACTACAAACAATATAAATAGAATCATAATAAAAGTTATCAAAGTATAGAAAACAAATTTAACAACACAAACGTGTACCAAAATTCTTTAGCTTTAAGATAATTTTGGATAACTTCCTCTCAAGAAATATTGAATCTATGGTGGATAAATGTGGCAACAATATGAGGGTACTGGATAACATTCTCAATTTTGATATGATACTCATTTAAAGAATGAGAATTTGAATGTATGGGCATGATGTTATGCAACTATGGCCACTTTGTGTTAGTTTCACTCGAAGTAAAAAGTAAATATGGACATCCTAACTGAGTAATCATGTTAGCCAATTCAGCTCGACACTTAGTCCAATATGCCCTTGTAACTATCAGAGAAGAACCAAAATGCATAAGATGCTCAACCAACTTATTATCTGCTAAATTAGATAGTTGGTGACACAACTTTTCAGTTGTTGTAGGTGAGTTATCATGTAAATGTTTATTTATAAAAACTACAGCAGTTGCATGGCTCTGATACCGCATTATCATTTTCAATAAGTAATATTGAAAGTGAGGATGGCTTCCAAATTGCTGATCATAGTACCTAAGAAGATGAAATGCATACTCATGAAGTTCAACACTAGAAATACGTGGTTGCAACCAATCAGCGTCACGAGTCGGTAACGATGTTGGGAATGCCATATCTAATAACCCCTCTATATTATATTCATTCACTGGAGAGGTTACAATATTGGGCCAATCCATGTCTTGAACATGTGAAGAATCAACATTATCAAGAAATGCTCTAATTTCTTCCACTTCCCTTCGTTTTCTTGGTAGGTGAGCAAGAAAATAAGAAGGATGAGATGACAAATACTCAATAGACAACCCTTCATTATTTGTTTCATTGATTGCAGATGATTCAATATCACAATCAAGAAATTTAAGCCTAGAGGAGAAATGTGTTGATCATTCGGGAAGAGCATTCACTGAATCATAGTCAATTACAACATCTTGGTAATATTCATCATGTTGGATTTTGAAAGGCAATGCAGCCATCACTCAAGATATTTTGACATAACATTCATAATATTTAGACTGAGTGGCATGTCTCCTCATACTTATAATTTCAGCATCTTCAACATGTCACGGAAGACCTTGTACAATTATAGAAATATCTTGAGGAAAGTTAATTATATGACCGCTATACTTATATTTCCCACCTTGAGCATGTGTCACTTTCAAAATAGGATTCAAACATGCCATTAAAATTTCTTAAACTTGGGTAAGAACTCTTCAAATATGAGGTTTCTCACCAGGATTCACGTTATTATATCGACAAAATCGATTGGCTCCTATTTCACTCATACATCATTTGCTTCCTTCAAAATGTCTCAAAACCTGTATTCTGGGATATGATTCTTGGGAAATGTGGGACATTTAGACAACTGACAAGCTATCTATCTTTTCTCAAAGTATTTTATGCACTGCAATCATGTTCTCACAAAATGAATATGATCTCTATTGGATGAACCATGTTGAAAACCATTTGGAAGAGTAAAATTTTTTCTAAAATGTACTTCATCTTGAGGAACTTAGATTCCCTTCCCCAATTTTAAGCATGTGGAATGGATCTATGACAAGGTATTTCCAAATCTATGGTCTGCATTTTGCGAACCTGAGAGGACGTAAAGGCCTCTTTGTCGTAGAAGATTTTAAAATTTAATTTCCAACTAATTATAAATGAAAAAATGAAAAAGAATCAAATGCATTCAAAACTTACATTTTTGTCTTGATGTGGATGAGGGTTATGAGATGGTTTCAATTGGCTTCTAATATCAGTTGATGGGACATTTTGGTAGGCAACTTCTATGCCTCTATTCAAACTAGTTGTTTCTTGTTTCAAAAAAATAAAATATGTTATAAAACTAAATTTCCAACAAATAAATATTCAAAAATGGAAAATAAATTGAATACATTGAACATCTACATTAGTTTTACAATTTGATGTTTTGGATTGCAATTATCCAACCTAATGAGATGAAATCATGGTTTCTCCATAAAAGGTTACAAAATACAATGTCCAACTAGTTGTAAATGAAAAAATGAGAAAAATATCAAATGCATTGAAGATTTACATTTGTTTGGCGATGTGGATGAATTCTATGAGATGGTTCCTCTTCACTTCTAACATCAGTAGATGGAAAATCTATGAAGGTAATTGGTATGCCTCTATTGAAATGAGTTGTGTCATTTTCGAAGAAAATAAAATATGCCATAAAATTCAATGTCCAACCAACTAGAAATTAAAAAAATAAAAATAAAAATAAAAAAATTGAAAATTTACGTTACTTTAGCAATTTGATCAGCGAGGAGAATGCACACAAAGGTTATGACATGCTTCATCTTCAATTCTCAGATTAGTAGATGGAACACTTTGGAAATTTATTTCTAGGCCTCTATTAAAACAGGTTGTATCCTATTTCAAGAGAATAAAATAACTTATAATTTTAGTAAAAAGAACTTTGTAAATAGAGGAATGTAATAAAACAACCACTATTGTGGCGAAAATAAAAAAAATCATTATGTTACATCCATTCTTCCACGTGAAATGCTATTAGGCATGACTATTTATCTTCGTAGGACAACATTACTTTCAGAAGCGGGATTGGAAGATCTGATGTTTGAAGCAACTGGCTCAAAATGATCAAACAAATGGTCAATTAAACTATCATCCAAATCATCACACACAATGTGATCATTACTTCCATCATGGATATTTTTCAACCTTTGGTCGTGAAAACATGCAATTGGACACGCAGAAGGGTTAGGGTGGACATTTGCATCCATGTTATCAATATGATGTTCTTTTCCATTTCAAGATGTTTCCCCAATGTTATGAACATTTTCAGGAGAGCATAGGACAACAAGATTATGCTGATGGGGAGCATATTCTGGTAATGAACTATCAACACGATATGTTCTTTCCATTATATAATCCATAGTACGATACTTACCAGGAATTATAAAATCATTTTCAACAGTGGATGCACTCATTCTTCTACAATATGTAGCTCTCCGATGCTCATTTATAACATCCTTATTTTGTTGATATCATAAATGATGACCTTCATTAGACCACTCAAGTGATTTTGGTGACAGACTTTGTTTTCTTGTATGCTTGTTTGTGCCTTCAAATGACATGTCTACAATCAATAACAAAATATTCATTGTGGAATCATAAACATGGAACATAGCAAATATCTAATATAAACAAACAAAAAAGAATGAAAAAGGAAAAAGTTTTTTTTTTTAAATCGTAAAAAAAATAAAAAGTGTGTATGTTATTTTTTCCAAACATATAATCTTATCAAAATGTATAAGGATTTTTCCAGATGGCAAAAAACAAAAATGAATTTTTCAAAATGGGACCTCTCACGTGATTCTGGTGACAAATTTTGTTTTCTATTATGCTTGTTTATGCCTTCAGATGACATGTCTACAATGAATAACAAAATATTCATTATCGAATCATAAACATGGAGCATAGCAAATATTTAATATAAACAAACAAAAAAGAATGAAAAATGCACAAGTTTTTTTTTTGGAAATTTTAAAAACAACAAAAGGTGTATATGTTATTTTTTCCAAACATATAAACTTATTAAAATGTATAAGGATTTTTCCAAATGGCTAAAAACAAAAATGAACTTTTCGAAATGGCTAAAAATAGAAATGAATTCTTCTAAATGGCTTAAGCAAAAAAGTCTAAATTTCCATGTATCATATTAGAATCAAAACAAAACCCATACTATTGGGGCACAATACTCTAATAATGATATGACTTGGAAGTATATCTAAAAGTTCAGAACTATATGTTGTCAAAATAAAAATGAAAATATTAAAATGTACATAAAGATATAACATTGTTTGAAAATCAACGACAACAACCAATAGAAATAACATTTATAAAATAACTCATAGCAATTATAATTATACAAACAAAGGAAAATGCATAACATCGAGACACATTTACATGTACTTTAGAAAACTTAGGGGAAACAATATGAAATATTTTATGTCATAAACATCAATACAAGCATAATTTTAAAATATTACAATAAAGACCCAAAGTATGCATAGAGACAAAAATTGAAATATTTTTCCACAACCATAGAGAGTATATAAAATGGAAATATTTATATGAACTCCTAGGAATACTAATCTCCTAAGAATCCATATCCATATCCAATGGTGGAATATCGTCAACAGAATCGAAAAAGGGAGAAATTGCAAAAACATTCCCATACTCAATCAAGTCATTGGAATCCTCCAGTGTTGGGTACCAAAACACAAACATTTGTTCATTAGTTGAAATATCAATATCTATTGGAAAGTAGAAGCTAGACATCGTGTCATATAATAGGAAAGGAACCTCACTGCAGTTGCACATAAGAACCAGACCATGGCCTATTCGAAATGGAAGACAACCAAGAAATTTGCTACTTATATCTGCAAAAATTTCTTCCAACAACTTCCATTTGAAACCCTAATCATCTTCAAGGTAGACAATTCATTGTTCAACACACAGTTGACCAAACTAGGAATGATCTAATTCTTCAGTTGACCATATGGAAGTGGAGCCATCATTGACAAGTCATATCAATTGATCGATGGATATGTCTAATGACATACACCCTATGTTAGTGATTGGAACAAATGAAAAACCCGATTCCTTTTTTATTACATCAAACTAGTAGATTGTATACCAGTACCGAGCATAACCTTCATACTCGTTGTCTAGATACATCCAAAAAAATTACCTTTATAAAACACCCCATTCCTAGGGGGTGAAGTTCTACCAAATGGAATAACATCCCTTTGCCATACCTTTTGAAGACTACTGTAAACATAAAATTTAGACTGCATTCTATCATAGTTATGTTTTAGAACAACCACGTAAAATTTTCTGCTAATTACATTTTCCAATAATGAAAAGAATCCCCACTCACCAATCTATATTTTCCCTATGTGTTGGCTACATGGGGCCTGACATAGGTTCAACAGTGAGTTTATCCAAGCAAATATCGGTACTAATGGCCCATTCAGCAACAGTCTGTAGAGAGCAGACTGAGATCTCACCCAATGTAGTATGGGAGGGTGTTGGAACCAGGCTTCCGCACCCTAGGGATGTCTGATATAGGTGATAGGTACGCAATTCAACCTTCGCACTTACTAGATTACTCACACCCGTGGGCTCCTTACGTCCTGTGGGACTGCCTTCACACAGATCCATCTGTAGTTCGACTAGTATTAATTACCCAAGTCTTCCTTAGTTAGGTTTTGTTTCTTAATTACTTATAAAGTTTGCATACATAAACATACATACAAGTGTGTGCATATAAATAGATACCATTAACGTTGAACATCAAAATATAGATCTATGAAACAGATGCATAATATGCCAAATCAACTTAGCTTTATTAATGATCTTTTTCAAGTTTAGTTCAGTAAAGACCCGACTCCACCCTACGCACTCACTGACAGGGGTCCATGCACTCAACTGTGGACTCTACCAGGCCTTTGCACACTAAGCAACAGAGCCTTTACCTACTACTATGACCCAATACCTTCAAGTCGACTTCTATCCTCCAACCATGCCTTCACATCTATCTATTACTTACCAAGAACTACTAAGACTCCCTTTACACTGAGAGCCTCACTCTATTTATACAATCCCATCATCCGCAAATCATGGGTAAACTGACACAATTTACATTTAACAACATTATTTTAGCGCGGACAACCTTATGACTCATACCAAACTTTCGCCCTTCGCGCCCACATTTCATGGAGTATTTATATTACATTGACCAAAACACAAGATTGATGCCCAAAAAACATGTTATGGGGGTATCCACTACCCAATAAGCCCCCAACACAATCATCGTGACTCATCCCAAGTCACTGTGTGGCGATCTTGGCAAGATGCCCTTCCAAGTTTTACTAAGCTACGCGAAGGTCTACAGTGCACTGTTTTTCTGTCTACTAGATTTTCTCTACCCACTCGGCTAAATACTCATTGTCCTAGGAAAATCCATATCCGAGAGCATGTAATACTCTCATTTGTGTGATATTTCCTTCAATGGTGGCGGTGATGAGGAAGGCCTCATCAATCCAAGCCTGGACACACTTTAAGTACTGCCTCTTTTTGGCGTGGTGCATCCACTTGCTCCTTCAATTCCTTCGCCTATTGTAGCCTCACGAGATGTTGAGTCAGGACAACTATTGACACCATCCCACACACACTATTATATTTCATTTGAAGCTCCCACGCCTCTCTTTCCAACCACTATATGGTGCGGTCCTCCTGTAAGGATGTGAGGACCCTAAAGGACTCTTCCAACAAAGTGGTACAGCTCTACACATCCTGCTCAATTTCTTCCAGCCCTTTTTGGACATCCCCAACATTTTGTTCTCGAACATCTAGGGGCATGGATGGTTGTGCCTTTAATCACATTTCAACAATTTTCATGTTGAGGTCCAACTGGATCCTCGTAACTTATGCCCTTGCCTCACAGAATCCACTGGTGAATTTGTGGATCTGCATTCCTCGTGGTATGTCTGTTGCAATTTCCAGCTCTAGGTTGTGGTGACATACTTCCTCTACTATCTACTCTATCTGCTGATTCTGTGCCAACGCTTCATCAAACTATAGGCTAAGCTATTCGATTTTGATTCATTCTTCATTGAGCATTTGCATTGCGCATCCTTCCCTAGAATGGAGATCTGCGGTTGCTCCATCCTTTAGCTGGTATAATATATCCCATGGAAGGCCAACCAAGTTTAGGCCAAGTCCCTTATGGCCTGTTGTGGCTCTGTCCTCCATGATGTCTGTGATCAGTGCTCCTTCTAGCAGCACAACGGTAGTAGCCATTTTGGCTTGCAACAACTGCTGTGTTGTTGATGTGCCCATGGCATGGTAGGTGAGTACTATTTTTTCTTGTGGGGGCCACACCTAAAGTCCTTGCAATTGCTCCTTCAGGGCCCCCAACACATTCTGCTTCTTCGTCATTGGTTCCTGGAGGGCTTCCCTAGTGACCTCATGAACTATGTCACCGATGTTGTATAGGTCACCCTCAGGTAGCGTAATAGGTTCCCCATCTAGATTGGCAACTTTTCTCTTCTTCTGTGGCCCTATTCATTCTGTATCGTGTAGCCGTTTTAGTTGCGTAGAAGTTGTACTTGGGTCCACACCTTCCACCATGTCCTTTCTCCCCTATACTATGGTCAGGTCCAGACCTATTTCCTCCTGTGTCGTGGTGGCCCTAGATACTATTGTTTTTCGATGAGCTTGGTATGCTCTGCGGCAGCCTTCGCTACCTCGCAGGAAGCCATTACCTCCTCGGTGAATTATTCTTTCCACTTCTATTGTGCCAGTAGCGTTGTGGCATCCTTCTGTCTTTGTATTGTTGTCTCACCACACGCTCCCAGATCCAAGGCATGCCATTCGGGTGGAAATGAGTCAGGTAATACAAAAACAATGTCATCAATTGCGATGAAAGCGAGTTTGGTCCAGTTCTACTCGAAATCTTTTCGCACCTTGATATACACATTGTGCATATCCGCGTTGAAGTCTCGAAGGATCCGCAGACTATTGTACACTGTGGGGGATAGGCACAACGTTTTATTCATCCACATCCAGATACTTGCCTCCATGAATATCTAGAATATCCTAGTCTCACGGATTCGTGTGGCATCCTTTGTCGCCCAAAAAAATGCTTATTTTGTTGCCTCTGGCGAGTCCTGGTCAAGAGGAGGAAATTGACTATCCTCAGGCAATTCCCCAGCAATAGACAAGATGGATAAGAGCAACCACGCGTAGTGGAAGGTCTTACCCTGCTCCTGGGCTTCTTTGCAGTTCATCTAAAACTCCTCGCAGAGGAACTGCGCCCTGTCGATCTATACCCCCTCTGCGCATTGTTCAGCCAGTGCAATGACCATTGCTGGTACCTCGTTGCCACGAAATTTTCTCATCAACTTCCCATCCAGCAACTGGGCTGCTACGTGCACCACTTTTTCTTGATTTCTATTGATTATGCAGCCTCTCTACTTATTTTCCAACTTGTGTTTCTTCTTCATGGCCTCTGCAAGCGCCAAATCTTCGCTATTGCTAGCTATTTCCACAAGATCCCTTCCCCTATAGGGACACCAAGAACTCTGATGAATAAGATTTTTTGTGATAGGAATAGGCTCCTTCAGCCATAAGTACCCATCGCGCCCCATGCAAAGTAATTGCCTGATGACAAAGATCATGATTGGTGCCCGGTGAAAGTGTAGAATGCACAGTAGGTGGAGTAGCCCAACCTCCTCCACACCGCGTAGCCATTTCTGTAGCTTTAGCACTGTAACTGACCCCTCCTTGCTATATTTCATGAGTTGGCTAGTCTCCAAATGTGGGAACTTTTCACTGTTCATGAGGTCCCAATCCTCAAATTTCATCATGGGCATGCGGCCTAGAACCAATCCTTCAAATAGAATTCCATCTAGGAGAAATGGGGTTTGGAGTGATATTTTAACGACATCCAAATGTTTTGGTACTTTTACACTCCCTTTCCACAGAGGGACATACTTGGGCAGTTTTGCTTTAGCGCACACTGGCTGAATGTCTTCCTCCATTTCTTCATCTACCTCGATTTCTTCTACGAACGATTGGAGATCCTCCTCCTCATCATCTGTCTGAGGATTAACTGTCTTGCCCTTGTCTTCCATATATAGTTTATCGAACCACAGATTTCATAGAGACATATGGACGGGTCCTGGTACCTGTGGATCCTTTTTGGGCCTCAGCGTCAGGGGTGATTTAGGAATATCTGGTGCATACCCCACTGGCATCGTAGGGATCTACATGGCTCCCTCGGTTGTTTAAATCATTATGTTAAGGAAATCCTATGTCTCCTTCGACAATTACTCAAACATTGAACTTTCTCTCAAAGCCTCCAAATTCGTCAGGTCCATACCCAATTGATACCGCAGCAACTAAATTCTCAAAATGCCAAGGGTTGCTTGCTGGAGAGCCACTTTTGATTTATAGGCCTTTTTGAATTCAAATTCGACTGTTCCCCCCTTATTCTGCTCATTAATGCGAGATTGGCAACAAATAGTCCCAAATCTAGTTCTAACTTCGTGTCTTCATTACCCACCACCCATTCCTCGTTTCATCAAATTGGACATTTTGTCATGAATAGTGACACCAATGGTTACTTCCCAGCCTACCCACGTGGCAGTGTAGCCCCCTGTGTGCGGACGCGACCTATGTGTCATACTGATGCTACATGCAACCTCCTTATCGCATAGCTCCCATGCAGAATCTATTATAGTCTTGCACTCTCTTTCAACTGCTTAGAGTGGTGAGACTGTGCTTCCTATGGATAGTCAGGTGGTGACGTCACTGATGTGAGGCTTCAATTCACCTTCTAGCCCATTCCACGGTCCCTCATCAGTTACTCTAACATTAGTCAGTACTGTGCATTCTTCCTTATGTGGTGCACTCCCCTAGTTACTTTGTCTAATAAGGTGCGGTCACAGCCATGGTAGTAGGGCCAAAAATTCTTGGAGGAAACCTTCTAATGTAGTAGTATTTTAGCTCATATATTGTCCTATCATTCTTAGTTTATTGATGCAACATGCTTGTGTGGATTCAATTGTTAGTTCTTTGATATCGACATCCATCAACACACTTTTCTTCCTCAGTCATACCTGATCTTTGAGTTTGTGAAACTTAAGGTTCCCCTATTGAATGGCTTCCTGAATCTACCTATGTTTGACTTCGCACAGCTCCATAATCCCTTTGTCTTGGTCTCCGCGTATTGTTCCAACTATATGAGGATTCCTTCCTCCCAAACCTATGGCCTCAACTCTACCCGCCATCTACTTCTTCGTGCTCAGGTTCTTGTACATGGCCCTAGAGCCCCATCGGACCGCTGGTACGTACAGGCTACAATTAGTTCGTTTTGCATGGTGAACTGTGTTCATGATTCTGCATACCTTTTTGAATGCTTCGATGTGGAATACTTGTGGTGTGTGTCACTTTTCCTGTTGTTGCATCTGGTTCCAATTTTCGATCCTTAGTCTTCGATGTGCTTGTGTGGACTGCGCAGGACACGTTTAGACACATCAACATAGGTGGGCATGCAAGCTCCTTCGTCCTAGCTTCCTAGCTCTCATTTGACCTTAGGGGATTGCAAACCGTAAGGGAATCTACCTTCTACATTTACACCAATTTAAAAAGGTCTCTTGATGTGTATTCCACCATCGTGTGGGTGTTGCGTGCAGTTCCCATTCCAGTGCACCATACCACTGTTATTCTGGTACTGCACTTTCAAATTTGTCCACGAACTCATCCACCATTGTCACTCTATCATATTTTGATAGTTCTGTGGCCTCTTTCATCATGCAACAGAGTGATCTAATCGTCATGTTGCAATTCAATGTTGTCACTTCATGCAACCAGTTCTTCGAGTGCTATACTTCTTCATCTGAATCCAAAGTATAGGAGCTATCGCGCTCCCACAAGATTCTCCCATCTATAGTCAGGTTCACCCAATATTGGTCCCATGCTATTATTTGGTAAATACAATCCAACTCATCATCCCTCTCATCATCATTTACTGGTTCAGTGTAGTGCACTCCTTTGGCTAGGTCTACCGAGACTACTACACGTAGGGACATTTTCTCAAATATCATTTTATACTTCTTCGGGTTGATGACTCCATTCATATCAGTAGCCCAGTCTATTCCTATCAATGTGGGATAGGGATTGCTGTCATCGACATTCTCTATTAGTTCAAAGTGCATCTATGTGCTTGCACCTTCGATATCAACTGTCACCCCTTGCAACCTCCCCATGGGAAAACTCTTCTATTGTTTTTCCATTCATAATTGAATAGGGGACCACTATAATGCAACATGTCCATGCGTTGCCATATTTGCTTCGATAACACATTCGCGTCCAATCCCAGATCTAGGATGACCTAATCCATTTTATACTCACCAATCTGCTTTGTCAATCTCATTTCCCTCCTAGTACACAATGCATGCTTTCCCACTTTCTAGACTACATGCAGTTCCCATGACCCTGCACACCTAGTGAGTAAATCCTGTAGTCCGTTAACTGCCTTATTGTCACACAACAGTTTCATGCATGTCTCCAAAAATGTAGTGAGCATGGTAGGATCCATTCTTGTCTCTAGTTTATCCTTACTACCTGAAGTGGAGGCCTCCATGAAGCTCTTCTTAGCTTCCATGAATATCTCCTTTTGGCATTCTATGTCAAACTCAGATTCCCTTGCGGGAGCCTTACAAACCCATGTATCTTCCTCAGGCTGATTCCCCTTACATTCCCCTGTGGTCGCACCACTTTTGAGCATCATGTTCACATTTGGGTCTTCTTCGTGTGGTTCAAACCTCATCATTCGGATATTCTGAGACGGAGTAGGCTGGAATACCCCTTTGTCGCGCATCTGTGTGATTAGCGTAGGAAAATCTACTATTTGACAATCAAATTGAGCACAGTACGAATAGGATATCCTCGTCAAGTTGGTGCAATCATGGGCATAGTGCCCTAGTTCTCTGCAATTGTAGCAAATCAACTATACATGGCCCCTTCCTGGTCCCATTCCTCCTCGTCGTCGACCTTGTCCCTACAATCCACTGTGCGCCATCCTCGCACCTGGGTCAAGGTCTCACAGTTTTCTCTACATCCTATAGGCTAGGGTTTGATCCATTATTAACTTGTAACTATGAAAAGTATTCTTGTCGTGGCCTATTGACCTGCAGAAATTACAAAACAATTGTTGGGGAGTCTGTGTATACTTCTACAACAAATGACAATTATCTGTCACGTGTTTTCCTCCTATTTGACAGATCACACACCATAACATGGGTGTCGCACTTGGCCCTACTTGTGCCTGTGGTCTCAACGGCATTGGGCCCCCTCCTGCCAAGTAGTTTGCGAATACTAGATAATGGTCCTTGTCATGGCCCTGGCCTTTGCATTTTACGCACCATACTTCGTTGCACACCTCTAGCCACAGTGCCTTATCCTACTTCAAGCTCTGCATTTCCAGGCAAAGATTATGTAGTTGTACGTAGATTTGTTAAACTCCCAACTCAAGATCTTTTATCAGGGTCTCAAGCAACCTAATCGCCATTTCCAATGCTTCGACCTGGATAGAAAGTCTCTATAGTGACATCACCATTCTCAAGTGCGGTGTCAGGAATGCCATAAACCATACACGATTCTAAGCATCCATGAGCATCATATTAGCCTCACAGATCATACTCTTCAGCCGCTGATCTAGATCCCACGGTGTCTCACCTAGAAGCATCGCAATCTCTTTAAACCCGATGATTGATTGTGTCTCTGATTTCAGCTGGCTAAATTGTCTATTCAATGCACTATGTATCTCTACTATCCCTACATTTGGGTGTTCATTAGAGTGCTTGATATACCATGTCAACACGCGATCCTGCAATGCGCTCACCAAGGTAGCTTTCATAATGTTGTCGTCTGTCACCCCTTGCACTTCCCACACTACTCTTATGACAAACCAGAGTTAGTCTAGATCCTCATTCCCTACTCCTCTGAATACGAGTAGCTTGATTACCCTCACCATGCTGAACTACGTGGTTGGTGGAGGTGGAGTAGCTGGAGATGGAGGTGAGGGAGGTGAAGCGGGTGGCTGCGTGGGTGGTTGTGTGGGTGGAGGTCATAACTGCGAAATGCGCTACCTTATCAAGCTAACCGCACTTCTCGGAGAGATCCGAGCGAGCTCTTCCTTGCTTTCTCGCAAAGGTGAAATTAACGGGCTATTTGGTAATTCCCCACTACCTTTATATATCTTTATGCTCCGCGTCATCCCAAACATTATTGTATTTGCATAACCCATTTTTCACAAAATAGCATCTTAATCTAGGTATTCAAAAATTTAATATACTTACCTCGTGGTCCCTTCAGAAAACATCATTCTGCCTCGTTGTAGCTCACAATCATGTCCACCACAAACTCGATGATAAAAACTCCTATTATCTGGTCAAGGCAATGGTCCACACCTTGTGTGATCTTGTCTTCTGATGCCTCTAGTCTGCTCACTAATTCTAGAGTCAACACTATTAGTTCATCGAGCTTACACCTTCCCTGGCTATCGGTTAATCTCGTGATCCACTCATACAATTCAAAGGGAATGGATGTAAAGAAAATCTCATGGATTTCCATATACACGTAATGATCCAGCCACCTTTTCTCAGATACTTCCAGAGTTCTATTTTCCTATGTAGCAAACTCATGAACTTCTTGTCCAACCACTTTTCAATTTCCTTCTTTGTTGGGTTCCAGTGGCACGACATCAGACATCCCTTAGGTAGATCTCTATCCTAGCAACAGAACCATTTGTTTGTTACATGGGGCCTGACCCAAGTTTAGCAGTGAGTTTAGCCAAGCAAATCCCAGTAATACTAGCCCATTTGACAATAGTCCGCAAAGCACGGACTGAGGTCTCACCCAAAGTAGTATGGGAGGCTATTGGAACTAGGTCTCTGCACCTTGGGGATGTCTGATATGGGAGATAGGTACACAATTCAACCTTCGTGATTACTAGATTATGCGAACCAGTGGGCTCCTTGCATCCAGTGGGATTGCCTTCGCACAGATCCAACTGTAGTGTGACTAGTATTAATTACCCAAGTCTTCCTTAGTTAGGTTTTTCTTATTAAATACTTAAAACAATTTCATACATAAACATGCATACATGTGTGCACATATAAATAGATACCATGATTGCCAAACATCAAAATATAGATGCACGAAATAGATGCACAATATTCCGAATGAACTTAGATTTATTAATGATCCTTTTCAAGTCCACTTCAATATGTACCTCACTCTACCCTGTGCACTCAGTTGTAGGGGTCTGTGCACTCAGCTGTGGACTCTACTAGGCCTCTGCACAATCAACTATAGATCCTTTTCCTACTAGTACGACCCAATACCTTTAGATCCACTTCTATCCTCTAACCATGACTTCGCATCTATCTATTACTTGCCAAAATCTACTAAGAATCCCTTTACACTTATAGCCTCTCTCTATTTATACAATCCCATGGTCCAAAGATCATGGGTAGGCCGACATAATTTACATTCAATTACATTATTTTAGGGCAGACAACCCTATGACTCATCCCAAACTTTCACGCTCTGTGCCTACATTTCGTGGAGTCTTTACATTATGTTGACCAAAATTCGGGCTTTAAGCCCCAAAAACATGCTATGGGTGGGATCTGCTGCCCAACACTATGTTTTTAAAGGCATTTGTAAATGGATTCATTACAAAATAGTTGAGTGTATGGGATAATTATGTTGGTAAGGATAAAAATACCATTGGTCCAACAATAGACTCTACTCTGTATCTTGAATCTATGAATCCCAAATGAAATTGAGATATGTTCCCATCCTGATTAAGGTATTCAGGAGCAAAATAATTGTCTTCACTATTGAGGAAAGGAAGCATAAATCCAAATTCATTCATAGAGACATGTTTGCAATGTAACAAGAAATAAGGGTTTTGCAAAACATTCTTGCATTTCTTACAAACAGTGCTAAACTTTATCACAGCTTTTAAAGGCAGCGAGAGGAATATAATTTCAAGGATTTGGTATGGAAGAAAACTCCAAATATATTGATCCATGATCAAACAATGAAATCACCTAAGAGAAAGGAAAAAAACATTTTGATATCAATAAAACAATTTAATATTTAAAAGTAACATACATACATAATTCGCCATTTACACATAAAGAAAAACTTGACATGTACACATTGTATAAAATCAAATAAGTGATCACAACATTATTACAATACCAAACACAATTCCATAATTTTTTAAACCTAATCTCTATAATCCAAGATAATTAATGTTAGTAAACCTATAATTTTTTTATTAAGGTCTATGTTTAATATTGATGCTATAATGTTTCTACAAATATATTTATAATATCAAATAGAAAAAACACATTAGGTAGGTTGTCATCAAGGACAACACCTAATTCACAATGCCAACAAAACAATTGCATATAAAACACCATTTTATCCTTTTGTTGGACTACACAATTTTCCGTTGTGTTAAGGATAAAAAATGTTAAACCTAAACTAAAATTTTTAATATAATGTATTGAGAAATATCAAATTAAAATGATATTATTTAATTTCTAAAAAAGCACATTCATATATACTAATTTTTTTCATATTTAAATTTACTCTAAAATAATTTTACTTATTTATTAATAAAACAATACATTGTTAATAATCATAAGATAGTCCCTATAATGGAGTGTATTAATATCACAACTTAATCATTGTAATGGACTAGATAATATCTACATGATTATGATTATATGGTATATGGAGGTTAAATTTCTAAATATTAGGAAATTTAAATAATAAACAATCACATTCATATTTTTAATTATTTAGCTTTCAAAACTTAATGATATTTAATATCAATATCATAATAATAAGTCACGATTGTTGGCTCAAAACCTAAACTAATTTTTTAATATAATGAATTTAGAAATATCAAATTAAAATGATATTATTAAATTTCTAAAACAACACATTCATATATATTACTTTTTTTCATATTTAAAATTACTCTTATTTATTTATTATTCAATAGATTATTAGTATCATAAGGTAATCCTTGTAATGGAATTCATTAATATCACAACTTAATCATTGTAATGGACTACATTAATATCTACATGATTATGATTATGTGGTATATGGAGGTTAAATTAATAAATATTAGGAAATTTAAATAATAAAAAGTCACATTCATATTCTTAATTATTTATCTT
>APFE031303982.1:187041-205053 GCA_000404065.3 Pinus taeda | reverse complement strand
TTCTTCACAGGCAGAGGAAAGAGAGATGTATATTGGTTCCAGAAGATCTCGTGCACAACGTGAAGCCATGGAAGACCTTTACAGGGGTTCATTACAGGATATTAAAGAGGGTTGCATGATTGCAGTGCTAGCAGATGGAGATCCCAATGGCTATCCATTCTGGGTTGCTAAAGTTATAAAGGTCTTTATAGAAAATGAGGATGTTACAAGTGTTGAAGTACATTGGCATGCCACAAATACACACCCATTCAATGGTGTGTATAAGCCAGAGATGGTAGTTGACAAAAAAAATGGTGGAAAGAGAAAAAGAAAGGGTACGGATATAAATCTTCACCGCACAGACATATTGAAATTGGAGGATGTTGACATACCTGTTTATCACTTCATTTAACAAAGAGAGGAACTCTTCACTTCAAGACGATAAAGATTCTGAAAAGGTTGTTACCAGAAGGAACAATTTTGAGATGGGAGTCCGCTGAAACCAGTCATAGATCTAGAAGAATTTTGAAACCTGAAATGATGAGTATGCATGTGGACTCAGATGGGGCACTAGTTGATGAAAGAGAAGAATATGGAACATCTTCGTCAGCATCCAGTCACTCATCTGAAGATGTGAATTCTGGTGGTGTGCAAGAAAATATGAGTGATTTTGAATAATTGTTTAAGACAGTTTATCTAACTGATGTATGCATCGTATCTTGAAATAAAAATTTTGATTTCCATATGGTGTTAAATGAGAAGTTATGAGTCATTTTTATGTTGTTGGATCATTTTACTAGCATTTTTTTTAATTTTGAAGATTGACGCTAAAAAAAAATCATCGTTCCAGTATAATCGCTTTTTCGTTTTCAAGTTGTATTTTGCACAAAAAATTTGTTTTCACTGCCATTTTTAAAACATGTTCAAAATTGTCCCTAAAAAAAAACCATCATTCCAGTATACACACTTTTCGTTTTTAGCACTGTTTTTGATGTTTTTTTGGCGTTTTTTGGCCAGAGTTCCCGTTTTGAGTTTATAGTTCCCATTTCAAAGTTTACATTGTTCCAATGAGAAGTGGTCTTATTGAAACTAGCAATAGCAGATATCCTCAAGCCATGCATGATCTGGTTCAAGCTTCAAAATTCGATTCTACAATCCTAAGAAGTTCTAGGACTTGCCAAGGAGACAAGGCACTTCAACTTCTGTTAATAGTTATGTGAGGATCTCACAACTCTGGTAAACCCCCTGAAGTAAATCAAATTTGGTTTCTCTCGCACAATCTATCTATCTGCAAGGTTTCACTCGATGTGAATTCCTGTGTAAAAAATGTTTGGTATTTTGGATGTGACCTTTCAAGTTTTCAATATTTTACTTATGACCGAACTCAAGATATGTTGCAGTTAATTTGCCTTCATGCAAACCTCTCACATCAAACTCAAGTTGGGAATGTGCATCTCTCATAGAGTCATGGAATTGTGAAGTGGATTTCTCAAGGTATATCTTTGCTCGAAGGAATCATACTTATTGAATTTATCCATTAATGGTTAGCTCCTCAGTCTTTTTTCAATTTTGATATTGCAAATTTGTCCTCTCATCACACTAGAAATATTCTTGAGTGGTAATGAATACAAGTTGTCACACGACTCAAGTTCTTTTCCATTCACCATTTCCTAACTGGTCTCATGGATTCATGGTGCTAGCATCCTTTTTAAACTCTTTTGATGAATATGATGCTTTTAAATTTTGTCATCAGTTGCAGGAAGGTGGTCTATCATATTTAGCTCCAAGGAACTTGGTTCAATTGTTCAGAGCATTCCCGAGACTATTCGAATTGATTTTTCTTTGTTGATCACAAACTAGGAATCTAATGCTTCAATCGACTCATCTGATCATTCTTCTATCCTTGAAGACTATCATTAAGCTTATCATTTTCCCATCAACACATCCAAGGACAATTTTTTTGCACCCCATGATCTTCATTATTCAACATCTCTCTATTCATATTTTTGTCAAGTAGGCAAGGCACTTTAGCCTTCATTGATGACTATGGTAGGTCCTCGCTCTCTTAACATGACTATCGAGTATGATCAGATATATTTTTCTTCACATAATTCCCATCGTGATCCCGCTCTTCTAATTGAAAATTCACCTTTTCCAAGGTTTCGAGGTTTTCAAGAGGGCCATCATGAATTTTACAATCCAATCACTAAATGGATGGAACAATCTTACCTAGCAAACTCTATTGCAGACAACAAGTTTCAATCTTTCCTAGTGCTTGCTAAGGAGCTTGGTGTATATGAAGACACATCCGCAAGAGGCTTCCAAGGTTTTTTGAAAAATGGTATTCATCAAAAAGGTAAGCATGTGGATTGGATGAAAGTAGTGGTCGTGACATGCCCTTTTTCCCATAGGCAAGACCTTCCTTTTCTTGTGAAAATTTTCCAAGTTTTTATATCTTATGTTGCACGTCAGTTTTTATCTATTTTAATTGTTCATATCTTTGTGGATGCATGTCGGGAAAAATTATGTTGGCTTCATTGGAAATTTCATTACACGTAACCTCGACCTTCTAGCTGTGAGGTTAGGATTAGGATTAGCTGCATCGTTAAATTTTCCTTTCTTGCACTCGTTTCCTATAGTTTGTCCTCATTTTCTTATTATGGTTTTACATCATGTTCACTTTAGCCATTATGTTCTCCTGTCTTCTAGTTTTGTTTGCCGGTTCTTTGTTTTCTTTATTTTTATCTTGCTTTCTTCCTTATTGATTTTTTCCTTTTGTTTTCATTATGTGAATAAGTGTTGTGCCTGGATTTGTTTGGCTTCTTAGTATGTGTGTGGTCAAACTATAAAGATACTTGTGACACTTCAGCATTTGGCTAGCCATCTATCTGTCTTCTTTGTGTTGGTTACATATTTTGGCCAATGAAGCTTCGATGGGAAATATGATCCATCCTTAAGGATATTTTTTATCCAACCATGAGCCCACGTCTATTCCAAAAACCTCATGCTTATACTCAGTTTTTCTACTTTGTTGTTCTCAAGCTTAATGAACTAGTAGAAATAGAGAAGGGGAAAAATATAAACGAGAAAACCCAAATCAAAGGTCTCTATATGCTTATCTAAAGGAACAACTTCTTCTACTCTCAATAAGTCAGGATCCCTCCTCCACCCCAAAATAAATAAGTTCCAATGCACAGTGCTCTTTAAAAATATAAAAATAAAGGCAAATGAAGAGAAAGGCTTTGTGCGCAGAGACGTGAAGCAAGCAACTCTGTCAGGGTATTGTCCAGGCTTGCTAACAGCAGAGCAATGTTTGCATTCCTACATGACTCTAGAAAGGTATTTTCCAAGCCTGCTAGCAGTAGAGCAACATCAGAGATGAAAACTTATACTATGAAAATATTAAGCTTACAAACTACACTACCCTTCCTAACTCGAAACATTGTGATTATGTTGAATATTATGTTGTGTTCGACTGAGAAGGTATAGTGGGGATCATGGATGTTCGTGGGGTAAGTGGGAAGGCCAAGGTAATATACATGATGAATCAACACTTCCTGAAGAAGCAAGGCCCTTCGTGGAAGGAGTTAACCAAAGTAGAGAGGGTGGATTCTAACAGTGTGTTGCCAAGTGTTGTAGCGGCTACAACACCCTCCAAAATTTTGGCCTCCACTCAAATTTTGGATCTTCCTATGGATCCTTTAATTGATCGTTTCTCAGTCACTTATTGGTAAGTTGATTATTTCAAGCTCCCTTCTTCGATCTTAAGAGTTGTTCACGCTTTTATCTTTGTATAGCAAGTGTCATCTTTGGGTATGGGAGTTAACGCTTGTCATGCAAAGGGAAGTTTTGGTTTGCTTCAAGGGATAGTATTTGTGGAAATAAGTTGTCTCATCATATAGACATGTGTCGCACTCATTTCCAAAGTTTCACACATGATCACACAAGTGTCATCATTATCCTCACAAATTCTATCGTCAGAGTTGCACTTGTTGTAAGCTGCAACAAAGGTTGTTGCATTGAGCGAAGTATTTTTTCACATGTTCCAGATTATCTATGTTGTGTCACTACGTGTCCAAGTGTGTGGTATCAGTCAATTTCTATCACTGTTCACATCAGTTCCACTGATCCCATACTTAGCCAAATTCTGGAGGATTCCTAGCAACCTAGCCTCATCCAACCTTCCTAAACTGCGCACTTCGCATCTACAACCCTCAAGTTTTTTCCTTTCCTACTGGAACTATGCAATGTGTAGAAAGCCCAACATCCCTTGGAATCCAAAACTAGTTAGAGTCTACCTCTAGTTACCTCCCCCAAGCCTCTCTGCCACCCAGTCCCCCTTGCCTCTGAAAACTGCGCAGATTTTTCCTCCAGGGCCTCATCTCACAGCAGCCACTACCTGCTTGAACTGTTCAATTTTGTCCCTCAGTGGGCACTATTCCTTCTTATCCCTCAGGCCAGCCTAGTCATTGAGCCTTCTCTCCCCCTGACCTTATACCAGTTCCAACTCATTCAATGGATTATCATGCAACATCTTATACTAGTAGTTTATCATACTGATGTCGTCTTGTCATGAGTGGATTACAGATACATGAATTATGGCAGGCTATGGCAAGATGATTAAGAAGGAGATGAAGAAGGAGGACATGTTAGATGATACTTAAGGAGCTGAGGAGAAAACATAATTATCATATAAGAAGACCAAGGAACCCAGAGTATGATAGAATATTGGGACCGCATGAAGACTCCATTTGATTCACATCCCTTTGGAGGGTAGGTAAGAAAAACAAAACACATATTTCATGAAGTTGAAATACACCTCTTAGCGTAGGATGAATGAAATCTTATCATTGTCATATCATTATGTTTTCAATGACATGTATAGTTGCAAACACTCAAAGTCATTCCATGTGTTTCCTCTAATTGTTTTTCTCCTTTTCGCTTATTGGATCAACTGTCATATTTTGGCACATTTGACTGTTATGTCATGTTTGTGAGTCTTTTCTGATGGTTTCCCTTTGTGCATATGATTTTTCCTAACCATGTAAATATTCATCGCACTCATGCACAAAATCTTGAACATTGTTGCACAAGTGTCGTCACGATTGTCCTAAAGTCTAACTCAAGTGTCGCACTTGTCACTTCTGGTTATGTGATAGACACACAGAGGGAAATGATTTATTTTTTCTCCAGTGCTCTATGTTGTTATTTCATCAAAGTATGCTAAGTGTGTGATCACAAGTTCAAGTTCATCACAAGTCTATCTTCCTCCCACACTTAGCCATTTTTCTGAAAATCTCCCCGACCAAGAAACTCAGCTACACTAGACCCTAACTGGACTGCAGACTACATAGTCTCAGCCCCTCAGTGTTGTGACCCTGTTGCATGGAATTGTGTAGTTCACAATAACTTTCCTTGAGGGCAACTACACTACACAATTTCAGAGCTCAGCAGCCTTCCTTGACCCTCAAAATTTCACAACAGTTCCTCCCAATCTGACCTAAACTACGCACTTCGCACTGTCAGTCCTCAATCTTTTCCCCTTTCCTGCTAGAACCCTACAATGCATAGATACCCCAACCTCTTTTAGCCTCCGGAACTGTGTAGAGGTGTCTCCCAATGTCCTTTCTCAACCATAGCTCACTTCCCTCAAGAATTGCGTAGATTTTTGCTCCAAGCCTCTATGTTTCCCAATTCGCCTTGCCTTTAACAGCTGCGTAGAACTAACCCCACATGGGCTCATCCTGCATCAGCCATTATTGGTTTGAACTATGCAATTTTTCCTCCTAGTGGGGATTGTGTTGAAAATTTTCTCTGTCAAGCCTGAGCTGCACCTTGCGCAATCTCAATGATCAAGCCCTCTCTCCCAGATTTTCACTTGTCCTAGGCTCAGTTTATGGATAGTAATGCATCATCTTATACTAGGGAGTTTTCATATTGATGTCATCCCTTCAAGGGTGAATTATAGGAATAGGTACACTATCAAAACATGATGAGATGATGAAGAAGGAGAAGAAAGAGGGAGGCATTCCTAGAAACTCGCTTGTAGCTGAATGGACAAGTGAACCTACCAAGAGAAAGAGAAGGAATACAAGTGTGCAACCACTTGCCAAGACTGAAGATCATTGAATACCCTACATTATCAAGTTATGTGAAGGAGAAACGAAAGAATATCCAAGAACACACCAATCGCTCAGCAACAACATCATCTTGAGATTACCATATCATCAAGCCAGTCCATGTTAGTAGTGTCATGTCAAGTCATGTCATGTGTTGTCATGTGCCACATCACTACTGTGGGCCATGTATATTGTGAATCAAATGTATTCTAAAGTGAAAGTTCAATGGACACACAAGAATATGAAGAGTCATGTAAGTTGAAAAGTCATAGGAAGTTGAACAGTCATGAGGGTAGTCAAAGAGTCACAAGTGGAAGAATCACCCTTGGTTATATATACCCCCTCATTGTATGAGAAAAATAATTTTCACCTTGGCTCCTTCTGCAAGGCATTAGAGAGACCAACTAGTTCTTTAAGGAGAAAGGAGTGGCTCCAATCTCCCACTATTGGGGCTAGTGATGTACAATGTAAATATGTGTCTTGGAACTTTTGCTTAATAATAGAAGCCTTTTAGGCTAGCACGTTCTTCACACATGACTTATGAATGTTTGTAAGACTATTCTGTGAACATTTTTATTTAATGTTTTCTCTCACATGTACTAAGATAGTTGTTTCGGTTACTTTAGTGATTATCTCATTAGCAATGTGTTGTAATGGTTGTTACTACTATCTCATCCTTGTGGAATATTCCATGGGATTCTAGATAGACCATTCTTTTCTTATCAGTATAACGACCATCACATCCACCATGTACTACTCCGCTGGATGTTAAACAGATCTTTCCTTGTTCATTGGTTGTAATGACTATCACATCCATTGTGGACTACTCCACCGGATGTTGGATAAGTTTTTCTGGTTCATGTTTGTCTCTTCTTGGGTGGTACTATTACCTCTCATGTAGAGGCTCACTTTTCTCCCCCCTTTTGCAGTAAGAGAACCTAGACATAGTTGCATTGCACACTCACCAAGCACACTCACCTTGTTGTTCAAAGATACCATTGCATCACTCTCCTGTGCTTACAGCTAGAGCCAAGGGAAATATTTAAGGATTTGGAAACCATGCCTTTATACCGAATGGGTATCCTATAGAAAATGGTGTGAGGTCTGATTGGGACTTCATATCGGGGATATCCCCTTGCTTGACGGATTTTCAACACTGTCAATAGGAAGAAATATCAATCAAAACTAGAATCCAGTCAAGGGGGAAAGAAGAAATATTTGTCCAAAATTAAATGTTTCCATTGTCATGAATTCAGGCATTATGCCATGAAGTGTCCACACAAAAATGAAATCAAGAAGACCTTAGGAGTAGTCACAGGTGAAGCTTTGGCTTCACAGTTCAAGCTTGACTTTACCCTTATCACATGCATGTCTAGCACAGTGATGGGGAGCATGTTGTACTTGGTTTCAAGTACATTGTTCCACATGACAGGGTCTAAAGAATTTTTCGGTGACCTGGAAGAAAAGTATTTGCAGATGCACATCTAGATGGGGGACGATGGAAGGTATAACGTGATCGAGATTGGTACAGTCACCTTTCAAAGGGAGTTGAGTTCCCCCCTCAGGCTTAAGGATGTCATGTAAGTTCTGAACCTAAAGAAAAATATTGTCTCTATTGCAATTTTGGAAAACCATAGTTATGATGTGATATTTAGAAAAGGAAAGGCATTCCTGAGACACATAGCCATGGGACAAGTGAAGTAGATCGGGGTTCATGTGAAGAATCTGTATAAGCTAAATGTGGAAGATTATGTTCCATTAAGCATAAAATTAGAGAAGGTGCATAAAATTAGAGAAGTTGAACTTTGGCACAAAAGAATTGGTCATTTACATCATGGTGCCCTGAAGATTATGTAGTAGGTAACCATAGGCCTCCCTAAAGGAGCACTTGAGTAGTAGGATGTATGCAAAGGATGTACCTTGGGGAAGTACACAAAATCCAATTTCCATGATCGGGACAAAAAAGCACATACAACCCTTGAAAGGATCCACTTTGATGTCTGTGGACCTTTCTCAACAGCCTCCATTACTAGACACAAATATTTTATCATTTTTATTGATGACTTCTCATGGAAGTGTTGGATCTTATTCATGTGGAAGAAAGATGAGACATTCTCCAATTTTGTAGAATTCAAGGCACTAAATAAACTGGCAAGAAGGTGAAGGTTCTCAGGAGCGATAATGGAGGTGAGTAGGTGACAAATGAATTTAAAAATTTATGTGCAAAAGAAGTCATTCGACAAGATATGATAACACCCCACAACCCACAGCATAATGGAGTGGTTGAGAGAAAGAACCGTAGCATTGTGGGAGTAGCAAGGGTGGTGTTTCATGGTCAAGGACTACCTCTAAATTTGTGGGTTGAGGCATGCAACATCGCAGTCTATTTGCATAACTGGAGTCCTCATTGGATTCTGAGCATGATTACATCAGAGGAGGGTTTCTCAGGGAAGAATTCAGATGTGTCACACTTCAGGATTTTTAGAGCCTCTTTTTATTTCCATGTCTCTAAAGAATCAAGGAAGAAGCTAGAGCCGACAACATAATTGTGGGTATTTGTGAGTTACACGAAAACTCCCCACAACTACTGTGTGTACTTTCCATCCCTCAGAATGATATTTGTGTGAAGGGGTGTAAAGTTTGATGAGGAGAAAGCAATGTGGTGCTCACTTGAGAAGGAGATTCAGATCCCACTAGAAGATGAGATTTTAGCTCCAAAGGAGGAACCTCAAGAAGTTATGGGGCAACCACAAATTGAGGAGTAGAGAGTGGAGATAACCACTCAATCATAATCATCTAGAGAAGGTAGAAAAAGAACCAGGGAAGTTTAAATACTTATGCAGGATGTGAGGGAGAATGTGGGTGCTCCTTCAAATCAGTGCAGGCAAAGAAGGTCACCTAATCGGTACACTAGCTACATGGATCTAATGACTAAGCTTGTAGAGACTGGTCCATCCTCTTTCGAGGAAGTAGTAGAGATCCCTACATGGTTTGATGCAATGGTAGAGGAATATGAATCCATTGTAAATAACAGTGTTTGGGAAGTGCTCCCAAGACCAGGAGATAAATCAGTTGTGTGTTCAAGATGGATCCTCAAGGTGAAACAGGCAGCAGAGGAAAGCATAGAGAAGTGTAAGGCCATATTTATGGCCAAGGGGTACTCTCAAATTGAAGGGATTTAATATGAGGAGACCTTTGCTCTTGTAGCAAGCTACTCATCCATTAGATCAATTCATGGTCTACTTGCGTAGATGGGGTGGAAGATCCACCAGATGGATGTAAAAACAACATTCCTCAATGGCGTTATTGAGGAGGAGGTGTACATCAAGAAACCAGGAGGTTTTGAGACATTTGATCGAGAGTGTCATGTGTGCAGACTTAAGCGAGCATTGCACGGTCTCAAACAATCACCCCGTGCTTGGTACACCATGATCAATAGTTATCCCACCTGTTTGGGCTTCACCAAAAGTGATGCAGATGAAAACCTATAGCATATCTTCGTAGAAGGTAAATTGTTGATTATTTTCTTATATGATAATGATTTGATTTTAACCAGTGATGAGTAGTTGATCATATCTTGCAAGGAGGACCTTGCAAGGGAATTTGAAATGAAGGACATGGTTCTCATGCACTACTTCCTCGAGTTGGAAGTATGGCAAGGAAATGGGCAACTGTTTGTCTCTCAAGGAAAGTATGCAAATGAGATACTACAGATATTCCACATAGAGAGTTACAAACCCATGGAGACACCTCTACCAACCAACCAGAGGAAGGAGGATGCCACTTTAGGTGAGGAGGTGGATGCTACCATTTATTGGTAGCTTTTAGGTTCACTAATGTATCTTGTGAACACACAACTAGATGTGTGTTATGCAGTCAACCAACTGAGCCAAGTTATGGTTAGGAAAACCAAACTATTTTGGAATGCAGCTAACCATGTTCTATGATACCTCAAAGGTAATACCCTATTTGGATTATGGTATAGATGAACAAAGGGGGTGAAGTTGTGTGGCTTCACAAATTTAGATTGGGCAGGGAGTCCATCAGATCAAAAGAGTACATCAGGTGGAATTCTCAATGTTAGGTCCATAGTGGTTTCCTGGTACAATAAGAAGAAAATATTTGTGGTGCTCAGTGGCAGAAGTAGAATACAAGGTTACAAGTCAAGTAGTATGTGAGGAAATCTAGATTAGAAATATACTTGTTGGACTGTTTGGTCAGATGACGGATCCAACTATGATCTACTATGATAATCAGAGTTGCATCAATCTCTCTGAGAATCTTGTATTTCATGATTGATCCAAGCATTTAGATATCTGGTATCACCATTTACAGGACTGTGTGCAGAGGCGGATAATGTTGCTTCAGTGAATTCCGATAGAGGAACAAGATGTTGACTTTTTGACAAAGGCCTTGTCAAGAGGGAAGTTCGAGTTCCATAGGTGTAGGATAAGGGTGGTTGATAATCCATTTCTTGCTAAGAGAGAGTGTTGAAAAATGCAAAAAGAAATTCTCAATTTGATTTTTCCTTGATAAAATTGAGAAAATTCGAATTTCCACGTTAGCGAACAACTTGGATGCAGTTAACTTGTGTGACATGGCTTGTGTCATCTAGTTTACTTAATAAATTCGAGTTGGAGGAGTTAGAGTTCAGTTAAGCATGTGTGATTGCTAATTTGTAGAAATCAAAGTCAGTTATCACAAGTTATTTTCAGTTAAACTAGTTCCAATTGTTGGAGGAACTACTGGAAGGTTACTTGTGCAGTGAGACTTCAGTCAAACTCAGTGATCATCCAGTTAACTAATCAATCAACCCAAAATAGCTAGTGCATGTAGAGAATTTGAGTTACCCAGTTGAGCCGGATATTTCAAGGAAGTGTAACATTAGTTTTATACTATTCTGGAGTGTACAGGTGTTGCATTCAGCCTGATGACCAACTTGAGGAATTGCACAATTCATTTTCGAGAAATTGCTAAATAATAGGGGCCTAATCCCTTAAAGGAAATGTGCAAGGAAGCAGGGGCTCAAGAAGAGGCTGAAATTGACTAATTTTGGATTAGATATTCTCATTGAGAAGAGAGATAGGTTATTCACTTGCAGGGTGTGCTCAATTGAGCAAAGAAATTGTAATACATCTCTATTCATCATATTAATGCAAGCAGACATTGGGGTTTTTTTCAAATTTCTTTCCCCAGGAAAAATATTGTTTACATGTGTCTGATTTCTTATTGCATGTCTGAAATTTTTGTTCTAGATTGTGAATTAGTTTCCACAAAGCAGTAGAGTAGGCTTATGTCTTGTGATTTTGATTAAAAATTCAAGAGAAATTGAAAATATACACCATAATTTCTACAATATATATGTTTGAGAAAATAAATTGAAATAGTAGAAAAAATGAAGCATGATTGATCCATAAATAAAACTCAAATTGTAAACATTAACAAGCTATCATCCAGGCATGGGAGAAGGTGCACTCTCAGCTTGCTTCTCTTGCTTGCGGGGATAGGATGTGACACAATGAGAATAACCATGAGAGGAGTCTGGTCTGGTGACCTGAGAATTTTTATTTTCATGGTTTTTTGCAGGTAGAGGAGGGTTAATGGAATTCTTAGAAGTATGAGCAACACATTGTGGAGGTTTGCTAGTAGGTCTAGAAGATTGGGTTGTTGGTTGTGGAGTGGGGACAAAAAAAGAGGTAGTTGATTGTAACTTATGTATTACATGGGGTTTGGGGGGGGAGGAGGGGGAGGCAATGAAGTTGTTGGTAATGCCTAAACTAAACATAATCATTGAGTCTAAATCATTTTTTTCCAGCCATCATTGGCAGGGACTACTAGTGGCGCTGAAATATGAGGTGGCACTGGAATACCAATACTAGGCTTGCTATGGACGGAAGGCTACAGAGGCTAAGCAAGAGGTTGGCTAGTTAAATTTATAAATTGTTAGTTTGGAGAAGCTACCTCAATTCTTGTGAGTCCCCATCAAAATGTACAAAAATTATAGGCCTTTTATCCCTTATTATCCCCAACCCTTTGTCTTTATTATTTCTTTCCCTGCCTCTATTTCGATTATCAAAACTCATGTTGTAAAGGAAACATCAAGTTACTTGCAGATCGTGATAAGACAAAAGTATTCCAACATCAAATAATCTAATATTACATGAGTATCTAATAACAAACATTTGGATAAAAATTGTAAGGGAGGGGAAAAACTGCTTAGTATAGAATCAGAATCAAATTGTAATCAATGAGGGATTTGCAAGATATCATAAAAGGAGAAATGGAGTGACAATATCTAATGTAGAAATTCCCATCGTAGATCAACTGATTATGCAATATACTAAAGCAAAATACAAGATCTACTTCTACAACAAACTTTGCAGAAGCTTAATCGAATATGAGCAAGATCAATTAGAACACATATAACTAAGAATGAGAAATCAATCACACATAACACAGAAGAAATAACCCAGGGAAAGCCTCATCCTAAAACCCCAATCTCTATATTGTCATACAAGTGGAAATATGTTCGAGTTATAAAAAGAATCAGTGCACAAGCTATCTTGCTCTCTCTGTAATTAAACAATACAGCTCATATACTGAGTAGACACAAGATATGCCTTTCCTCAACCCTCCAAGCCTCCTATTTCCTTGCACATTTTTTCTTGGGGTCCAATGATGTCACATGTGTGAATTGGCCTCATCACACTCACTAAACTGAAGAAGTAACTACGCAATCTCCAAGGAATGAATTCCTTTTGTATGCAAGAGATATTCACAATGGAATATTCCTGCAACTAATAGTACACTTTCCCTCCATCTGATCTCAATTGGGTCTCTGTTTGAAATAACATGCATGAGTTATTTATGAGAGAATATTCAGTTATCTGAAGTGCTGCAGTTACATGTATGCATGCATTAACTAACTAAACTCGCAATTAATTCAACAAATTGTTTGAATTAATCTAACTGGACTTGACTCAATTAACTGAGCCAACTAATTACAACTCAATATTACAACTCATCCATATGTCATTAACTGATGGATAAATTCCTCAATCAATGGAGAAACTGTTGCATGTCCCCACATTGACTTCATGTTTGATTTTCTACAACTAATTAACTCAAGATGAATTAATTAATTATTTTACAAACAACTACTAAGATCAAATTCGAATTTCACTTCTCTATTTTAGTTCAAGGACTAACAAAAATAGCAAGGTATCCCGAAATGCTATTTATAGCAGTGCAAAATTTAACACTTCAATATTTAGCATTTCTTGTTGCTATTTTCAACACTCCCTCTCAACAAGAAATGGATTATCATTAACCCCACTCCTATCTCTATGGAACTCAAACTTGCATTTTGGCAATGCCTTCATCAAAATATCTACATCATGTTCCTCGATCAAAACATACAACAACAACATGACCCTCCTCTTGACCACACAATCTCGAAGATGGTGATACTAAATATCAATGTGCTTGGACCTGTCATGAAAAACTGGATTCTTAGAGAGTGTGATACAACTCTAATTATCACAGTAGATCACGGTTGGATCCATCCTAACCAAACAATCCCACTCGAATCTTCCGCATCCAAATGGCCTCACATGCAGCCTGACTAGCAGCCATGTATTCAGCCTCTACTGAGGTAAGTGCAACTAGTCTCCGTTTCCTGTTGTACCAGGAAACTGTAGCTGAACCAAGGTTGAAGATTCCTCAAGAAGTGCTCTTCCGATCTGATGGAATCCCTACCCAATCTGCATTTGTGAAGCCCTGAAGCTTCACTCCTTCTGTCTGTCTGTACCACAATCTGAACTGAGATGTGCCTTTGAGGTATCTCAGCACATGCTTCGTACCTTCCAAAACAACTTGGTAGGCTGAACCATAGCTTGACTCAACTGGTTCACCGCAAAGCATAAGTTGGGTCATGTGTTCACCAGATACATAAGTGAACCCACCAGCTGCCCATAAACAGTGGCAGCTACTACCTCTCACTTGAAGTAGCATCCTCCTTCCTCCAGTTCCCAGCTAGAGGAGTCTGCATGGGCTTGCACTTCTCCATGTGACAGTGCTTTAGTATCTCATTGGCATACTTGCCTTGAGACACAAATACTTCACCATATTTCTGCCACATCTCCATGCTAAAAAGTAGTGCATAAGACCCATGTCTTTCATTTCAAAATCTCTTGAAATGTCCTCCTTGCAAGACTGGATCAGCTGATCGTCACCTATCAAAATCAGATCATCGACATAAAGAACAATGATCAATGGCTTACCTTCTACCATGATGTGGTAAAGGTTTGCATCTGCTTCACCCTTGGTGAAGCCCAACCCAGTGAAATAGATGTCAATCCTGGTGTACCAAGCACGGGGTGCTTGCTTCAGCAAATACAAAACCCTCTTGCATTGGCACACATGCGACTCACAATCAAAAGTCTCGAAACTCTCTGGCTGCTCAATGTACACCTCCTCCTTAATCTTCCCATTGAGGAATGTTGTCTTCATGTCCATCTGATGGATCTTCCAACCCATCTGAGATGATAGTGGAAACATTGATCTGATAGATGAGTACCTTGCTACAAGAGCAAAGGTCTCATTGTAGTCAATCCCCTCAACCTATGAGAAACCTTGGGCAACAAAAATTGCCTTATGTTTCTCAACATTGCCAACAGCTACCTGCTTTACCTTGTAAAGCCATCTGGAACTCACCACTGACTTGCCATGAGGTCTTGGGACAACATGCCACACATTGTTTTGAATGATAGAGTCGTACTCCTCTACCATTGCATCAACCCAGCCTGGTTGCTGCACTACCTCTTCAAATGAAGAAGGTTCAACATCTACACACTCCCCAACCAGGGCCATGTACCCAGTGTACCGTTCGGGCGATCTCCTCTATCTGCACTGAGAAGATGGTTGTCCCACATTCTCCCGTGCATCCAACATCAACTTGTTAGCTTCCCTTGAGTGTTTCTGCCCATCTCTGGAAGTCTCAACATGAGTGGATGTCTCCATTCCCGGATCCTCTGCATGTAGCTGCTCCGCATCAATCTGAGGCTCCTCCTCCTTAAGAACTAAAAGTTCCTCCTCTGCATGCAACTTGAGCTCCCTCTCAAGTGATAATCGCATGTCTTTCTACTCATTGAACTTCAGATTCTTGCATACCACTATCCTCTGACTGGTAGGAAGGTACACCCAATAGTTGTGGGGTGTATCCGTGTACCCCACAAGTATTCTGAACTCAACTGTTGGATCTAGCTTCTTTCGGGCATCTCTGCTCACATGACAGTAAACTAATGATCCAAAGATTCGGAAGTGACTCACATCTGGTCACTTCCAGGAAAAGGCCTCCGTAGGTGTCTTCATTTCCAGTATACAGCGCGGGATTCTGTTCTGCAAGTATATTGTTGTATTGCATGCCTCAGCCCACAAATGCAGTGGTAGGCTTTGGTCATGCAACATCGCTTGAGCTGCTCCCACAATCGATCTGTTCTTCCTTTCAGCCACCCCATTCTGTTGTGGGTTATGGGGTGCCATCAACTCCCGTTTAATTCCTTCTGTAGCGTAGAAGTCCTTAAACTATTGGGAGACATACTCTCCACCATTGTTGCTACGCAAAGCTTTTATTTTCTTTCCAGATTCTTTCTCTTCCAAGGCTTTAAACTCACAAAACCTTAAGAAGGTCTGATCTTTCTTTTGAATAAAGTAGATCCAGCATCTATGAGAAAAATCATCAATAAAAATAACATAGTACCTTTATTTAGCGGTGGAGGCTGTAGAGAAAGGTCCACAAACATCTGAGTGAACTCGCTCCAGGATTGCTCCAGCTCTACTGTCTCGATCCGGAAAGGAAGATTATGCATACCTACCCAAGGTACAACCTTTGCATGTATTCGTCTGCTCCAGTTTTCCCTTGGGTAGCCCGATAGAAATCTGTTGCATGATCTTTAAGGCTCCATGGTGCAAGTGGCCCAATCTTCTATGCCATAGCTTGCCAACATCTTGGCTTTGCACCATCTCAGCTTTGGAACTCAATTCAACACAGTCATCTACCTCTAGCTTGTAGAGATTCTTTACTCGAATCCCAATTCGCTTTGTCTGTCCAGTACTGATATGCCTCAAGAATACCTTTCCTTTACTAAATACTACATCATAGCCTTTATCTTCTAGCATAGCGACAGACACAAGATTCTTCTTCAGACCTGGTACATACTTTACATCAGTCAGGGTGAGAGGAACTCCATGCTCCCTCTGAAACACGGTACTTTCCATCATCGCCCATCTCGATCCGCATCTGGAGATCCTTCTTCTCCAAGGTACTGAAAAGATTCTTGTCACCTAACATGTGGAATGAAGCTCCATTGTCTAGGTACCGCACACATCCCACAATGGATAAAACCATGCATGCGATAAGAGAGAAATCCAACTCAAACTATGAGGCCAGTGCCTCACCGTCAAATCCCTTCGAGGAACCCTTCTTGGATTTCTTCTGTGGACAATTTGTAGCATAATGGCCCACTTCATGACAATGAAAGCATCGCACTTTCGATTTGTCAAAATTCTTCCCACCATGGGAAGAACTAGATTTGGAATGGGATGCCTTCCCTTTCCCCTTCCTCGCCTTACTCGCTAAGGCTAGATTTTCCTCATCATCTTGCTTTGATGAGGATCCATCTCTTGTGCTTCTTCTTATCTCCTCTTGCATTAGATCTGACCAAAGTCATTCCCAATCTGGCAGTTTTTCTCTTCCATTAACTGAGTCTTGGTAGCTATGCCAACTCTTAGGAAGACTAAGGAGTGCAAGACTCACCATGTCATCATTGGTTGTCGTGATCCCTACACTTCCAAGCTCATCCCTGCAGGTGGCAAGATTGTTCAAATATGTAGAGATCGTGTCACCCTTTTCACACTTGATTTTCCGAAGCTTGTCTTTCAACGCCAGCTTCCTCTGATCGCTTTTGTTCTGATATAGATCTTTCAATGTTTTCCACATGAAAACATGTCTCCTTCCCATGGAGGCTTGAGACAATGTGGTCTCGAACTCCCTCCAGGAGGATTCTCCTTGCTCTAGCCACACATTTGTTCCATTCTGCCAATTCTGTAGCATCAGTCAGCTTGGGGACTTCTTGATCAATGAAGTCCTTTAGACCGTTATCCTCTAATACTGCTTCCATGCGATCCTTCCAAGCTATATAGCTTGAGCTGCCATCAAGGGCATACTCGATTCTTAAACCATTTAACACCATTGGTGAAATTGAGATGTGATAAGTACTCGATTTCTATATTCAGGAACTTCAACCTTCGAACTTCTCCCTTCTTGTATATCGTTCTTCGCTTTGATCACCTTTGCTCTGATACCATGTAGAAATTCCCACTATAGATCAACAGATTATGCAATATACTAAAGCAAAATACAAGATCTACTTCTACAACAAACATTGCGGAAGCTTAATCGAATATGAGCAAGATCAATTAGAACACATATAACTAAGAATGAGAAATCAATCAGACATAATACAGAAGAAATAACCCGGGGAAATCCTCATCCTAAAACCCCAATCTCTATATTATCATACAAGTGGAAATATGTTCGAGTTACAAAAAGAATCAACTCACAAGCTATCCTACTCTCTCTGTAATCAAACAATACAGCTCACAGACTGAGTAGACACAAGATATGCCTTTCTTCAGCCCTCCAAGCCTCCTATTTCCTTGCGCAGTTTTTCTTGGGGTCCAATGATGTCACATGCGTGAATTGGACTCACCACACTCACTAAACTGAAGAAGTAACTGCGCAATCTCCAAGGAATGAATTCCTTCTGCATGCAAGAGATATTCACAATGGAATATTCCTGCAACTGATAGTACATTGTCCCTCCATCTGATCTCAACTGGGTCTCTGTCTGAA
>APFE031303982.1:152182-173137 GCA_000404065.3 Pinus taeda | reverse complement strand
ATTTAATCAAAATGTCTTCTTTTTATGTTTAGGCCTTAGGAGGTGTGAGAAAGTTTTCCTCTTTCCCTTTGCCTTTTGAGTGGTCATGGAAGAGAGACTCTTCTTCTCCTTTATCTTGTTTGGAGCCTGATGAATCTTCATCTTTATGTTTTCTAAAGTCCCTATACATTTCCTCTGCCATGGACCTCATGGTCAGGAAACTATCTATAAATTGGGGATCTGGTCCCAAGGGACTTTCTTCTGACATTTTCTTCTGAGGATAGACTCTTCCAATTTCCGGGTTAGTTTCGACCAACTCTCCTTCTCCTAATTTAAGCTTTGATCTGGTTAGCATTCAACAACAAATCCAGCACAAGCTTGTCTAACCTTAAACAACCTAGAAACTCTGATACCACTTGATCTGAAATCACTCGTGAATGATCTCAGTTAATTAATGAAGGTATTACAAACTTATGTGATGGGGTGTGCCTATGTTACTTTAAGCAACAGATCGATAAGATTGTGAAATACACAGACACTTGAAACAATAAGAGAAACACAGTAAGAAAATACAAAAACACAACAAATTTAATAAGGAGTTCACCCAATCCTCCTGGGCTACAACTCCTGGTCAGCTTTCGGTGGTGGCCTTTTCTATTGTGTCTTAAAGCAAAGATTTTACAATAAGGAGCTCAATTTGAGTCTCACTTAACAGAGAATGATCAGTAGGATTGTACTTGGACCCCCCAAGTCTCTAGAGTACACAGACTCCCCTTACTGAATCTCGACCTCAACTGTCTCAGTGGTATGAGTCCAATTTGGTACTCAATACCTGACATCTATACACAGAAGAGTTGATTGAACCTCTCAAGCCTTCTCTGGAGTTCATAGACTCTCAGACTCTCTCTGGCTCTGTCTGCTCGATGTTGCCTTTGCTCTGCAGGTCAGCTTGGCTTCTATGTTCTCTGCAATTCACTTCTTTCTCTACTTCTGCCCCCCTTCTTTTCTTTGTATGTTCATGGCTTAAAGCCAATCTGCTCCCTGACTGTTCGTTTCTGCTTCCCGGCTCTAGGGATCACCTGCCTCTATCCGCTGGAATTCCCCTGCTCTGCGTCATCATCGCTGTGTAACGCTTCACAGAGAGGTGGCCACCTGTTTCCCTCACGAACTGAGTGTCAATTCTCTTTGAACGGTCATTATTTCCGTTGCTCCAAGATTGCGTACAAAATTGTTCCCTCTGCCAACTCATCGGTCATGTCAAATCTCAAATCTTATCCACCTCAGCCTATTTCCTTGTCGAATCCGACCACCCAAAGGATTGATTCTCCACTGTTGATCTGGGGCCTCTAGATCCTATGGTCTCCTTCTATATCGCGCGGGTAAGTTGCTCGACCGTTACTCACGCGATGTAAGCAGTTTTCTCTCTCATCCACTGGACACGTGTCACCCGGTGTGTGGCATCGTGTTGAACTCAGCCAAACCCGCTTACGGCTCGAAGTGGATGCGATATCCTAACGGTTTTGGGTGCGGGACCCGCCTTCTGACGGTTTCAACGATTTCTATGCGGTTCTATGCTTTTCCCCATGACCAAGCACTCGAGGCTTTCCTTCACTGAGGGTTTTGCACTAATCGCGTATCAAAAACTGCCTCTGTTTTTGGATCTGAGCTTCTGATTGCCAATTTGCGTCCATGCGCGGTCTCCGTGGGCTAACCGTCAGCGCGCTTTGACTGAGGGTCCTCGTTGTTCCGTGCTAGCCACAAGTTTCCATTGTCCAGAGGTGATTTCTGATAAGCTCGGTATTCATAACATTTTGAAGCTAGACAAAATTTGAAATAGTCATGGAAATGTTTAAGGATCTAATTCGGATCAGGTTTGGCGTCTTGTTTAATGGGAATGGTGTATTGGATGATGTCAAGATCAAAACCACGAAGGTATTTGTAAGACCAAGGAAAGACATTGAAAAAGTATTTGAATAAAATAATTATCTTCTCTTTCTCTTCTTTGGTGCATTAGGCCCCAACTTGTAATATCTTAGGATCATCAGGGGTTCCAATATTTATTGAAATTATTTCTCCAATTTTACGCTAAGGTCCTTCTCCATGCTTTCCTTTTGAACTAGGAACGTCACTTGGTGAGAAATAAATTTCTATGGGGGAGAATCTGGCTAATAATATAGTTACTAGAAATTGCCCCAAAAGGTGCAAAGAGGGGCCGATAGGATTGTTAAATTAAAAAATTGTTTATTTCAGTTTTCATAATCAAGCAAGAAATAGTTCGTCTTATGTACATATAGGAAAGAACATAATGTTATTTGGTCAAGTCCATCACAAATGGAAACAATTTGTTCTTACTGAAATTGAGGCATAAACATTATGGTACTCTTCTATACCACCCACCACTATCACTTTTCAGCCTTGTGCTTAGGCAACTCAATAAAAATCAGAACAAAGACAAAACGGGGGCAATATTAATATAGAAATTCCAACAACACAGTATCATTCAATTGGAAATACTCACCCATCAACCTTCAAATATGCTATGAGCACATTGTATGGTATGTTGTGGAACTCTATCGGTTTATTATTCAGAAACAACCAAAACAAAAAATATACTAGTGCAGGGTGCTTTCTTGTGAAATCCAATGAATATGAGCTAACAGAGCTATGTATAAGCAATTACAATTTATGATAAATTGTTGTTGTTAACCTTCTGAAGAGTTATTGTTTTTTCTAATCAGAACAATTATGTCTCAAGGAAGCAAACCAATAATTTCAATTACAAGAAATTTCTTCATTGCTTGACCAAGAAAATTTGACCAATCCCTAACTGCATATGAAGCTTCACGTTCTAGGCCTTGTCTCAGCAATTCACACAGTGCTAAGAAGGCTCTTTCTTCTTTCTGCATTTTTTGTTGTTCATGGTTGGCTTAGATTTTCTAGCAAACACATATGTGCAAGCTCCTCCAGAGATGCTTCAATTTATATCATAATTGGAGCATGCAAAGAAAATATGCATTAATCTCATTAAGTAAAATTTATTTACAAGAGTGGAGATGTAGGATGGGGTTGATTGTGAGAGGAGTGGCTATAGTAAAACAAATATATAATAAAGAAAAACTTAAGAAACAATGGTAAAGTTTATCTAGACAATGGTGATGTTGTAAAATAAGAAAGATGGAATTAGTAGAGGGAATAAGTTGAGGCAATGAGATCCAAGTTAAGGGTTCCAGAACATTTAAAGTTGAGGTGTACATACTCCACCTCTTTCTATCACCTTTAAATTTGAGCTTGTAACCTTTTTAACCATTAAACTTATTCAAATTATACTTAATCTCTTAATTAATGTATACTTAATATCTTAATTAAATTATTTATTGAATAAATAGCATAGATTTTTTGCCCCATAAATTCTATCAAATATTTTGTTATTATACCATTTTTTTAATTTTTCATGAAATTACAAATTTTAATAATTGAACATTAAATACTATAAATAAATTTATTTATAAAAGCTGAAATTTCAGTATGCATACTATACTAGCATACCCTTGGACCCCCGAAGCCGAGGAAGGGGATACAGAACAAAAGGCAGAGTATATGTTTTTTTTAAATCATAGTGAAATGAATGGTTATTAGCCATGTTCTTTCTATATCTTTTTTTTTTTAATTTTATACATTTTATCGGTGTAGTCTCCTTTTTATAATTACTTAAAACTTTTCTCAATATTTAAAAAAATCATAATGTAGGTGTGAAAAGAGGTGAAAGAGTTCTTCCCAAAAAAACACCTGATTGACATGGTTCAATGATGGAGTTTTATGATTTATTGTGATTAATCATTTAAGGTTATTTCAACATACCTACATAATGTGAAGCATGATGATCCATCTATTTGGCTAATTAATGGTTGGGTATTGAAACCATGTAGACATTGAAGAGTATTACATCCATTTGTAGGATAATGTAGCATAATCGAATGCAAACTTTGCTAATCTTGTAATGATGTGTTGAATTTATATAAGAACATATTTGTATAGTTGAAATGATTCTTCAACTCGAGTAAATAGAGGGCCATCATAATGAATTGAGACAAATTCATGATTAGTTAGCGCAACTCACTTAGAGGATAGAAACCATTGATTGAAATTAAAGCAATAGTCCATCATGCACCACAGGATCATAGGATCATTACCTTAGAAATTTCCCATCAATGGTGGCGTGTTAGGTTTGATCATTGTTCTTTCATAAAGTATATATGTTCCATGACTTAGGCCTTAATTCCATTAAAAACAAATTGTATATTCCTTTCATGGGATTTTGTGATAGTTATTGATTAGATTAGTGTTTGCTCCATTCCCCTTTTCCTTCTCTCAATAGAGTGGATCAAAATCCTGGAAAGTTCAACACTCTTTGGTTAGGTTGGTGTTTGTTCCTTTCATGTTCTCCTTCTCTTAATGGGAGTAAATCAAAATCCTAGCAATTTCAATACTCCTCTAAAGTGACACATGTGAAGAGAAGATATATGAATAGATTCCATATCTCTAAAATTATTAGTATATTAGTACCCTCTCCTCCCCTACAATCAAATTTGAGAAGGAAGACTTGAGGTTAAAATTGATAAACAATACTCTCTTATAAATACAAGTCATGTAAAGAGGTGCGTTTTTGTTTTATAACATTCTATGATCAATATAGAGTATCACTTTAATTGCACAAGAAATGCAATTTTGACAATTAAGATAAGAAGAGTCACTCCCCATCGATATTTTGAGTTGCAACAATTAAATGAAACACATCAGAGCACTCATCATAACTTTGACATTTTCACTTTAATTTGTGACTATAAAACTACTAAAATCAAAGAAAAAGAACAGTCATTTAACCACCACATAACTTGGTTTAAGCAAGACACATTGAACACATATATGTAAATTTTCAGCTAGGTGAATATATAACATAAATAACCTATCCAATTGCAAATGAAAAACAGCCAAAAAAAAAAAACGAATGTGACACATAATAGGTAAAAGGTATGAAATAGTCCAAACTCTTTTGCTTACAATATTAAATTATGTTTATGATAATTTTCTATAATTTTGGCTCGTTGACAAGCTTCAAGGGTTTTTTGGGGGTGACCAATGACCATAGAAAATATTTTCTATTGAATTTTAGTGATGGAAGAAATATTAAAGCACAGAAATCCGTAAATAACAGGAAAAGTCTATAACATGCCAAACTGTTGAGCTCACTATATTAAATCATGTGTTTATTATGGTTATCTACAATTTTCACCAAGCTGCGAGTTTCAATATTTTTCTAGGGGAGACCATAGAAAGGAATATAATATAGTTACATGCTAAGAACTTCGAGAAGTCTTTTCCATGTATGGAGCGTCTGAAAAGCAAAAATTTAGAAATACTAATATATATGTTGTATAACTCTTTCCTGATCTTCATGCATGTAACACTTTGAGGTTTCTTTGTATCTTCCATGATCACGTTTATAAGTATTTTGACAACATTGCATTTGAATCTTCAGACTATATTCATTTGGTACAAGTCTCGTTTCTACGTATCCTTTTCCACCTCGTGCATTCAAGTATTTGCAATTATTGCAGGTTTGTAATTATTTACCCTTCCTTCAATAGATGGAATCTAAGTTACATGGAGATTCATTACCTAGGCTACAAATAAAAAAAATTAAACACATGATACCTACAAATAGATTAAAAATGAAATTCTAGACACCCTATCAAGAATATTATAAAAAATATAATAAAAAAAGTGAAACACCCATCGATAAAAATTATGGCAGAAATCACCATTTATATCATTTTGTTGACCTTGCTTGATTCATATCCTATTCAAAATAGACCGTTTTGTATGATTATGAGTATCTTCTTTGTTGTAATGCATTTGAGCTTTGGCTACCCTAAGTCAATCAAAAAACCAAAATGAAATCCTAATAGTGTTTAAGGATGAAAAATGAAGATCAAACCCCATATGAATGTATGATATATAAAAACCTTGTATAAACCCTTCCCTGAGACAAAGGTAATCATCCTTTCATTCACCCATATTTTGCAGGAATATCTATAAAAACCATGCTCAGAGTATCTTAATAAATGCATCCTCTATGGACTTTAAATACAAGCTATGTTTTTCATAAGCCCATGAAGTTTCTGATATTTGATGATTTTCTCAGACTCGTAATTACATAACAAAAACAAATGAATGACACAAACTAAAGTGGAATTAATGGTGATTGCACAAATCAACGTTCTCTATAATATATTGCCATCGTGGCACATTGTTGGGGATGACCATGAATACTATGTTGAAACGGAATCAATTTGAAAGCTCATGAAATACCTCGAGAGAACACCTTGCAGAAATCTCTGTAAACTTCCTCGCTCTCTTAAGCATGTCTTCTTTGCGAAGTTCAGAGCTGGAGCTCCAATGATTCTCGAATTGAATCTTTAACGGGATCTCTACCATCTCTGACTAAATCTCCCACTAAATTTCCATCTCCAACAAGTGAATTTTGAATCGAACAATTTTCATTGAATTTTAAATGAATTCTCCCATTTCCCATTGGGTATCGAATTTGATATTCAGTCGAATTTTCCACTTGAAGTCCTTGATGAGAGCAGATGGTGGATTCTACACATGAGGCTCGATTTAGTTACCAAGAAAATGCATGCCACTCGAAGGAATCATATAAACTACTCCATCCCTAACAAATTTCCTCACCTATTGCTACTCGTAGGAATAATTTCTCCCCATGTTAAGAAATGCATGAATTTATTTTTAAGCATAAATTACAAAATAAATCAATGATTAGTAAATCTTTTAAAATTTATGTTGACAAAAACCCATTGATTTCAATGAAAAAAAAGTGAGTGATACACATTAGTATAAATGACAACTATCACAACATCTAAGATGTTGTGTTATGGGATGTAATAGCCTCACTCATATTAATTTATTATATATATAGACACACACAGAATTCCAAGGTCTCCAACAAAGCATTATATGACAATATTATATGTCTAATTTTAGATATAATAAAAGTAAGCACTATTGTGCATAGTTGTTACATTACACCCTTTTAGATGGTCCTTGGAAATAACATGCATGGGTAAAAATGTGCCACTACAAGGAGCCATGACAATGACATAATGTGTCTTGGCTTCCCAACTAAAAGTCAAATTTAGCCTATGATGGCCATGAGAAATTATGTGCATTGTGACATTCAAAGGATTCATCTCAAAAAGTGGGGAAATCATAGAAAACATCTGCCTATCCTAAACATTACCTGGGGGCATGGGCATATAATCTTCGAAACAATGATGGAGATAAGTAGAACCTAGAAAAATTGAACTTGCAAAATAGAAAGAACCAAATGGAAAGAAACTTTTAACATAAAATTTAAGAAAATTTGAAATGTATATCGAATAGAGACAAAGAGAAATCTAAGGAAAGAAATTTTAGTGCCAAATTCACCAATCCAAGGAGGAATTATGCAACAAATTTGATATGTATACTAGCATCATATTCTCCCTATGGAGAACCATAAGAAAACCATACCCTACCATTTTATTAGGCTCTAAGGCAAGGGCAAGACATGCGTTCATGTAATAAACATGCGACAGCAAGGACAAAATTAACAGGGAGTCATTTCATAATCCATTGTGAATGACTAGACATTTAATAATCGAATGCACGTTTCAATGAAATTTTCAATGAACATCTCATAATTCAATCCACATTTTCAATCTAGGGTTGTAATTCTTTAATTCACTTCTCATTAATTTTGATTAAAATTAATCATGATAAGTGTTGAGAAACAAGTGGTAAAGTAAATTTTTAATTATTTTAGGTAAATATTTAATTTTAAACATAGTTTAAATATGGATTTAGAGATGATAATAAGTTATTATGGAAACTTCAATTGTTTACTTAGAAGAAATGATGAAAATATCTTAGTATCTTTGATTTTGAACCATATAATTGAGATTTGCAATTAAAAAAGAAAATATAAACTTAAAACTGAGGGGCACCTATAAATGTAATGAAATATCTTTTTTTTTTTATTCTCATGATACTGATCAATTTTTATGAACCTTCAAAGAGTGAGACAATGTCATTTTTTTAAATGATAAAACATATAGAGAGAGAAGTATAAGTTTAAGTTAAAACAAGTATCAGTTTGAAAGTTGTCCCATAACTCTTAATGTGATGCTCGCGCATCTTAACATGAAAAGCTAACCATAGAAAAGAAATCCTTTGTTGTAACAATAAGTCATTTTAATGTGCATTCATCTTACAGAATTGGTTCTCTCTCTCCATTCCATGCTAAACATATATATAACGTGTAATAAACAAAGGAAAAAGTCCCATTCTTAATAAACTTCCTGTCCTCCTAAAATTTCTTTCCTTAGATTTCTCTTTGTCTCTATTCGATATACATTTCAAATTTTCTTAAATTTTATGTTAAAAGTTTCTTTCCATTTGGTTCTTTCAATGTTAACCGTAAAATAGTATTACCGTAAAATAGTTTGTTCAATGTTAACCGTCAATCAGAGGCGAACGACCAAATTGCCAATGAATCATTGTGATTGTGTGATGTTTTAGAGGGAAGAGTCGACAACCTGGCCTGTGCATTACCCTCATTTCATGTATTGCATTGAAATTTTGGACCATTCTTCAGTAATACCTAGTTTCGAATAAGAACAATGAGGACGAAGACTCTCCTACTGCCCTTGCTACTTTTGTTATCATATGTGGCATTCATTGATGTAGAGTGTCTGATGGACCTACATTATGTTTGTAAATTGCAGTGGGAGAACTCTTTCTGTAAATTAGCCAATATCAGCAGTAGTGATAACCCTTTCTTCCATACATTGCTAAGCTTGTTTGGCATGGGAATAACTCAGCATTTGAGAGATGCATCCATGCTCAAGCTTCCCAACAATGCCTCTGTTGTCTATTGTCTCGCACTCTTTCAGCATCATATGGTCTCTCTAGGTCTAGCCTCACACTTGGTGTCAATATGTTTGAGTTTATATCGAGCCCGGTCCTCTACACTGGATTACTAAAGATGAAGAATCAACCCTTACGAAACTTAGAAAGATTCCTAACATGAAAATTCGTAAGAGGTATTGCTACAGTCATTATGGACACTACTGAATACAACCCATACACTATCGAATACAACCCATGCAGCTTGTTCTCTTGCCAAATATCACAATTGTAGCCTTGTTTTCTGGATAAATATCACAACTATTACATTATCCCAACACCATCCTCACGAATGCTAAGGCGAATTTGTTTTCCCAACATCATGTCTCACAACAAAGTGCAATCAAATTCAGCGAACCTAAATAACTTAACTAATCTGGCTAATAATATAGTTATTAGCATTTTATTGTGTGAAAGTTTTAACAAATTTTGAAATTCCTTTGCAACTATTTGACATCTGGGGAAAATAAATGTAAGTAGGAATTCCTTTACAACTTCTCAACATCAATGGTGAGAATAACTACAATTATTATAATATGTTATAAGAAGAACATGAATCATTGCAATTATTATAATATGGTATAGGAAAAGCATGAAGATCTTGTAGAAAACATTTATGTAAATAAATAATGTGGCAATCATTTTTATTCAAAAACATTGACCAGGTGAAAGAGTCAAGATTATTAAGTTAATAGTGGTTGTTTGGATTATCTACTATTGATTGTCCATGGCATTACATAATAACTATATTCTTAACTTGGGATTGTGCATTGTGTGCTACAAGAAATAATGTTTGTTGTGATGAATCAACGTGATAAGAACACATAATGTGAGGAGGTGTGAGGAATGATGGGACAACAATAGCAAAATTATAATGCCCCTAATAATAATAATAAATAATATAATATAATATAAGGAAATAAACAATAAACAATAAAGAAAAGATTAAAAAATAAATAAATAATAAAGAATTAAAGAAAAGTTATTAATAGTAAATAGTAAATAATAATGAAGAGAATATAATAATAAATAATAAATAAAAAGTAATAATAAATAAGTTTTAAATAAATATATAATAAGAGTAAACTATAAAAAATAGCAAAAATAAGTAAAGTTGAAAAAAAGTAAAAAGGAATAAAATAAGAAAGAATTAAATTAAGAGAAATATTAAATTAATTAAAACTTAAAATAAATAAATAAAAGTTGTATGTTGACACATGGAATGTGTGAATGCAGACTCATTTCCATTTTTTGTTCTATTTAATGGACGGTGGGGAAGATAAGATTCATCATTTCTTTATTCATTCTTTTGGGACAAAAGTGTTGTGAGACAAAGGATGGCAGTAGTACGTTGATTGAGGGCTCGGGGGTGGCCAACTGTAGAAAGATTATGTGCAGTTGAGCCTACGGTTGGGTGGAGAATCATCCCCAAAACTTTGTGAATCATCCCCAAAACTTTGTTGCGGTTAGTGGGATTCAAATAACGTTCAATTTCGAAATCACAAGTAAGGAATATCATCGCCATAGGTAAGTTGTATCTGCTCATATTTTTTTGAAACTCTATGTTAATTAGTTAATTAATTGTGTGTTGATTATAAATCACATAATTGATGTAATTATTTGTATATTTTAAATCGAAGTTGTTACATATGATATCAGGCCTATGAGTCTTAGATATACAATTTTATTTAAGAATTATATGCAAAACGAATTATTAACCTTGTTAAAGATCTCTATTATTTTTATTTAATTGATTAAATAAACTTATAACCCACTTTCTTCCAGTATTAAATAGAAAATATATATATGTGTTTTATATTCTTACTCTATAAAATTGTAATGCAATAATATACAGAAAATTTTATATGCATATTTCGAGAGATTACACATTTTATATAATATATTTCGTTTATGCCCTTTGGGGGGCTCACTAGAGTTAGTGAAAATTATTGGGTTTCAGTTATCTCTTTAATAAGATCCTGACCGACAACAAACTTGAGCTTTCAATAACTACACTGCATCACATGGAACACTTCAAGACCACAGGTGAACCATTTCATCTAATTAACCATTCAAGTTCACCATTTATTCAAATTCCTCTTAATTCACAACTGAAGCTTGCAAATTGTTTTCAAAGACTTCAAAACAATTGGTCTACTATTAGTTGTAGCTACACCCTTTATTAATACATATTTTCCAAAAAAAATTGTTAAAAAAAATATAACTCTGCAACATAACTTACATTATTAGTGTTTCGACTTGAGTGATATTTCTATCAAGGAGTAAAACTTGACACAACTTCAATATTTTCATTTTAATAAGTCTAGCATAGGAAGAGTTCGAAAAAAATGATAAAACAAACAAAACAAACCAGTTTTTTATATAACATATAACTACCATCGTTTGTGATTTTCAGAAATTATTCTAAAGTTTAATAAGGTATAGTCCTTTTATATATAGATTATATTTAGAATGGAGTTTTCCAAAAATAAAAATAAAAACCAGGATAAAATTGAAAGTTTAATTTATATTAAACAAAAAAACAAAAAACTAGACCTTTCTTCTATAAAGGAGGTTGGTCATAAAATTGGTTTTTTTATGTGAAGCTCTTCATTCTCTCACCAAGGATTGTCCACATGTCTAGCTATTTTTATTTTAATTAATTTTGGTTTTATCAACTAGATCTTTTACTTAGTGAGAGTTGACAAATATTTACCGCAACTAATTTAACTTAGACGTCACCATTTAATTGAGGTTTAAGGTGAACAAAATTCTGGGAAAAGTTTCATTTGGTTGGTATAAAAATGTATCTTAAATATATTATTTTTTAATAAATTTAAATTAAAAATTAATATGGTGTAAATTTGAAATTAGGATAAGTATAATTTCTCCCATGTTTTTATAATTAAATATTTTTTTAAATAAATTCAAATTCATTTAAAAAGAGAAAATGAAAAATATATACTAAAAAAAAAACAAGAATAATCACTAGTTATAAATTAATAAATAGTGATCTTTATATAAACTTTATCCAATTTATTAATGATGGATGAATGGTATATTTTAATTTTGAAATTTAATAATTATATATTAAAGTATATTAATTAAATCCATTTTTATTTATGTAGATTAAAAAACATTATGTCAAAATAAATTAAAATCTTAGATAATAAGAATATGATGGTTTGTTTAAATATATAATTTATGAAAGATATAAAAGTAGGGTGTTTTGGTATATAATATGAAAATTATTTATAATATATTTAAGTGATTTTGGAAAGTTTGAAATGTATATATACCACATAGTAAAATTATTATATGTTATGGTTGTATATATTCTTATTTAGAGTTTTTGGTTTAATAAGGTGTAACAAGTAAATAATTCATGAGTAATGACGAAATAATAAGATGAGTTAAAATGAGAAAAATAGAGAGACATGGTGTGATTCCTCGTACCAAAGAAAATAAAGCTAATGAAAAGAACTCAATGAATAAAAATTCCATGTGCATATTATGAATGAATTCAAGATGATTATGAGCTTAAGTCATAATTAATAATTTTTTGGTTGACCCTGATCTAAGGATGTTAATTCTCAGGAAGAGAAGAAGGTAAAATAATAGGTTGGTTGACTAGAAACAAATAATGGTCTTGATATTTGATTACTCTATATCCACTGATGTTTAGTTTCTAGATTGGATAATTAATGCACTAAATAATGTAAATATTGGGTTATTGCATTGATTTTATTTTTATGATCCACATTATTAACAATGATAAGAAAAACTCATGAGATGCAGTTAAAAATAGGAAATAATTGATAAGAAAGAAGCAAGATCAACTTATAATAGAACTTTTGTTATGCTCTCTATAACAAGTCAATTTTCATAAATAAAGTAGGAAATTATTAAAATTTCCTTAGTAGATGTGTCATTGATGAGTTATATAATTGGATAAAATAAGTCAAAGGATTGGAAATGAAATAATGATTTACAAAATGATGGTAAGGCTAGTAATAACTTAATTAATGGTTAAGGCTTTAGATGGTGAAACTCGTAAATAGATAGACTATATAAGAATTGTAGCATACAAATTGTGTGGTGAACTAGATAGGATTGCATATAACTTAGCTTAAATAGATACTTTTGTGGAGCATCTAAATCATATCATATTGTTTAAATTTTATTGATACATCTAAATCATACATTGTGATTTCAGTTAACAGTTATGTTGTTGGTTGAGGTTGGGGTGACCCAGGTTCGGATTTTACTACGCAGCAACAAAACCCTAAATCACTGGCCCTTTCGGCAACGACATGCAAGCATTTCGCAGCCTCACTTGAAGTGACTATGGGAGGATACAGAATCAGGTTTATGTAGCCTTGAGGGATGATGTGATGTGGTATTTTTACTTACTTTCACTTAACACTTTATTCTTTACTTCGCGGTGTTGGCTTATCTACTTAACCATGTCATGAACAACCATAAACAATATTGCGTGGAAGTAAAATATAACCAAAATACTAAACATAAAGAAAAATATACACAATAATCATACAAAAGTTATGTCTGTCAAAATTGTACCTCTTATATTAATTCTTTGAAACAGTGTACAATTCCTAGATCTGCGCACCCAGCTGCAGGTGCCTGCCACTCAACTATAGACTTTAGATCTCCGCGCACTCAACTACAGAGCTTTTCCTTCAAGTTCCAAACACAGATTATAAAGATATTTCCTTTATGCTCGTATCATTACTATATTCATGACTTCGAATTATATTTTTTCTCCTATATATACTAATTACATCAACGGGTACATCAAAATATCATGGTCCAAATACCATGGTCCTCCTAAAAACAATCAACTATTGCCCAAACCCGTTACAAAAAGAAGGGACTTCGACCCACCCTGAAGCCCCTAAAACATTGTGTGGTACATAACTCTGTGGTATCACACACTTCGCTCCCTAAAATGCGGAGTTTTTTCCAAAACTTGGGCCAAGTTGGGTTGCGCCCAACATATGTCAACATAGAACTATTGAGTATAATGTTGGGATGAGGTTTCATGATATGATGGTATGGCAATAATGATGCACATGTGGTTCTTATTCCTTTAGTTTGATATGAGAATGATGTTGTATACTCATGATGGACATGATATGCATAGGTATTATGGTGCTATAATATGAAGTATATTGACATGTGGTTCATTTATGATGTCATGATATATCTTTAATGCAAAAATGTTGATGTTATAACTTAAATGATGTATTTCATGAGATGAAGTATATGGTAATTGCATGCAGATTTTATGACATGCATGAGCATGCAATTCGTTATTATTCAAAATGATATGATTAACAATGATGTTATGCTCTCATACTGACATGAAAGACTTGACACGTGGATTATTTTCTATTATCCAATGATTATAACTAATGCATTGGTTTCATGTTGAAATGTGGTGACTGATAGGAACGCCACAAATGGGCTGAGAAGGCCAATATTTGATGATCTCATGGGAGCCCATACATGCGAGGGAGAATATGAAACACCATATGGGTTGGGGGGATATACTCAATCAACACTACATATGGTATTGGTTCCTTTGTCGTGTATATATCTTGACGAGTTATAAGGCCATCTTGAGGAGGCTAAGTGCCTGGTATTGTAGGCTAAGTGCCTGGTATTGTAGGCTAAGTGCCTGATAATGGATTCGGATGTCGAATTCTGGTGGGGGTGTAAGGACTTCAATGCTTCGGGTTGTGCACCTTAGTCAGTGTGGAGGGAGTGGGTCAGCCTTTCGAGATGCCTGGAGTACTACTGCATGGAGTACTGAGTTTGGTGCCTACCTTGGGGCAGCTGAGATCTGAGTTGGGGGTGAGTCTTGGGGCTAGCCTTAGGTTATGGTACAGATCGATGAGGCTTATGCCTGGTTCTGAAGGTGGGAAAATGACATATATTTCTTGAGAATTCTCGAATGTTATGGAAACTTTTGATGCCTATTGGTTATATTAGTTCAACAGAGAGTGTGGGGCAAATGTGAAGTAATAAATAATTAAATAAAATAAAATGTGAAGTGATTCAACTTAACTTCGGGATGAAGTTCCTTAAAGAGAGAGAGTATGTAATGTCCTCTAACAATAATAATAAATATATAATATAGAAAAATATAATAATAGTAAATAATAAGAAAATATAATAATATTAAATAAATAAATAAATAAAAAATAATAATAGTAAATAGTAAATAGATAATGAATAAAATATAATAATAATAATAAATAAATAAAATAGTAAATAATAAAACTGGAGTTTTAAATAAATATATATAAAAGTAAACTAATAAAATAGTAAAAATAAGTGAAATTAACAAAAATGAATAAAATAATAAAGAGTTAAATTAAGAGAAGTATTAAATTGAGTAAAATTTAAAATAAATAAATAAAAATTGTATGTTAGACATATGGAATGTGTGCATGCAGACCCCTTTCCATTTTTTGGTCTATTTAATGGACGATGAAGAAGGTGAGATTCATCATTCCTTCATCCATTCTCTTGGGAGAAAAGTGTTGTGAGACAGGATTCTCTGACAATAGTACATTGATTAAGGGCTCGGGGGTGGCCAATTGTAGAAAGATTATGCACAGTTGAGTCTACGGTTGGGTGGAGAGTCGTCCCCAAAACTTTGTTGCGGTTAGCGGGATTCAAATAACGTTCAACTCTGAAACCACAAGTAAGGAATATCATCGCCACAAGTAAGTTGTCCCTGCTCATATTTTTTTGAAATTCTATGCTAATTAGTTGATTAATTGTGTGTTGATTATAAATCACATAATTGATGTAATTATTTGTATATTTTAAATCGGGGTTGTTACACAGATAAAATTACTTTGCAAATGGAAATTTTTAAAGTACATGTAAATGGGTGTTCATGTCAAAAGCGGTTGGTATTTGTAAAGTCTAGTGACATAGACCTAGGTGATAGGGAGACAAACATGTGTGTTTTCAATAATCACGTTTAAAAGAAAGATTGTTAAATAAACTTTACTTTGTTACTAAAAAATCATTGTTTTAAGTTCATAATAAAAATTTTAACCAATATTAATGACATATAATTTTAAGTCTTTAACATTACATAATTAAAACATTTTAAAAACATTTAATATTCTTTCTTATAATAAGTTAAATGTGAATAAAAAAAACATTTCACTGAAATAAAAATATTAACCATAAATATTGTATTATTAATTAGTTTCTCTTCTATGAAAATGGTTAAAGTAAATAAAATAGAGTTTTCCCATGAAAGTGGAAATAAATTTATACTGTTGAGACATTTACACATTCCAACCATAACTATTTTATGGTGTTGAGATATTTACACACTCAATCCACAAACATCTTGTCACAAATAAATCAACGCGTTTTCAATGGTGTCCAGAATGTGGCCATCGGAAAGCCCCGTAACACGGAGCCCCACAAACAATGAACAACCGAGGTCGATGGGGCCACAACGAACTATCCAACTGTCTCCACCGTCCTTCCCTCTTTGTCAGTGATATTTCATTCACGTAATTTCTGGCTCAAGTGGTCTCTCTTTCCTTAGAGAATAATTTAGAAACTTTTCATTCACTGAAGTTAAAAATAGATGGGGATTATATAAGTTTTTTATAATTATTTTAAAACAGAGTTTAGTTATGGAAATTTCGGTTATATTTTGAAAAAAAATTGGTAAAGATTTTTGTAATTTAAATAAAATCTGTCAAAATTTATAATTTTAGCTGTTTTAGATGTTTTTGATGGCGCTAAATCTATTTCCACCATCAAAAATATGATTCAAACACTGCATCTACAAAAAAAATTGAATTTTTTTTATCCGACCACTTTTAACTATACAACCAATTCCTCCACCTCTATAATCTCTCTTTTTGAAAAATAAACAGATTTAAACCCTGACAAAATAGAGTAACTACGTCCTTAAAATTGAAATTGTTATATTTAAAACAACAATCTATTTTGACTGAAAAATGATTATAATATATTGCCTTAGACACCCATAAAAATGTGTCATTACCTTTTATCCTTTCAGATAACCCCCTCTTTATGATACACATGCATGCATATAGTATGTGCTAGTGACTCATCATAAGCTTTTTCCATTGGTAGGGCATTTAATTTTATTTATTTACTTAGTAGATAATCTATTAATATTAATTTTAATTTTAATTTGAGTAATTAAATTAGTTTGAAAAAGACAAACCTCACATTGGTTTGAACTTTTGTTATGTAAAGAATATGAAAGTGTGGAAATAGAAGAGAGATATTGTTTAGCATTTAATATTATATAAAAATATATTATATTTATATAAATTACATAGTAGATACTAATTTCCAGTTATATTAAGAAAACATGAGGGATTTATTCAAGCGGTTAGGTGCCTTTTGTTACAATGGTATGTGATTATCATTTTATGAGGAGGATAATGTACTACTAAATCAAATCTCCAATCATGAGATTATGGCCATATTATTATTATTATTTAATTTTAAGGTCACGACCAAGCCAGACACCAAATTGGTATATGAGACCTCCTTGTTTGTGGGACAAGGGACCCACCTTCGTGCAGCGATTTGACTGCGAAGTCTACGAAGGCATACATACTCTAGCCCCTATGGTTTTGAACCTGTGACCTCTTAAGAAGAAACACATGCTCTTAACCATTAATTCTCTCACAGCTCTTCCCAACATAATTTAAAAAATGATATAATTTAAGGCATAAATTAATTATCGTACAAATTAAATGGGCATTTAACATATATTATATAGTACACTTGAAGTGTCACTCGAAATTAAAATAGAATTTTTGGATTTTTTTTAATTTTTTTTCTTTTGGACAAATGCATTTTAAAGCAAATAAAATTCGTCATTTCAATGTTCTTGTCCAATCAGAAAATTGGAATACAATTTTAAAACAAATAGAAAATATTTTTAGAAGTATCAAATATTTGATCTAATATTTAAATACTTCAAAACTATTGTAAAACGATAGTAAATTTGTTATATTTGAAACAACTAATTAAAAGTCAATCTATTTTGACTAAAAAGTGATTACAATATATATGCCTTAGAGACTTATAAAAATTTCCAAGTTAGATTTTTTTTTATTTTTTTTTAAAATAAGTTCTGAAATAAGCAATATTTAAGAACTTATCGCCTTGAATATTTATAAAAGAGGAGTTTTTCGGATTTAAATTTTTGAAGATGGGTTTTTATTAATTAATAAATAATTTATTTTTGAAATTCCATTTACTGGGAAATAATAAGGAGTTGCCTTTAGTGCGACTTTTTGGATTTTCTAGTGTCAGAATTCAGGGGAAAAATTGAGGTGAAATCTTAATTTTTGTTATTTAAATTGGTCTTTTGACTGTATATATGGATTCAGCACCCTGAAAAACCCCTAGGGCTCTTAGATTGTGGAAGGACTACCCATCAAGCTTGTGATTTCAATATATTCCTGTCAAATTAGAGAAATTAGACAAGAAAAACCCACCAGAAAAGCTTCCAAAAAATAACACTTAAAGACAACTCCAAATAATATAATAAATAATAACTTATTTATTTATAAGTAATAATAATTTATTATGGAAAACTTCACTTTGTAATCATTATTTTTTTTTACATTTAGAATTTGTTAGTGGTTTTTATTTATCTTTCTTTACATATATTATCTAATGGAGGAGTGATTGGAAAATGTTGACATAAAAAATCCTTGAATCTATTAAAAGAAAAATATTTATATTATAAATTTTAAATTTAATTTTTCATTTATATTAAAAAAATTATGTAAGGTGAATTCTATTGATCAATCAGAACTAGAAAACATCATATACAATCATGACTCTTTTCTTGGCATAGTGTACCATTTATTAACATGAACATCACTAAGATGTATGAAACTAAGAATAGCAAAGGATACATAGAGGAACAAAAGAAACAATTACAAAAGAGAAACATCCAAATTAGGGCTCATCCTCAAAGTGACTTTTCGTTCCTTTCCTTTTTGAAACCATGACCCAGCCTTCCAAAGGCAGTTTTATCAAGGAAATTTTAAGATTATTAGTGTGCATTGAAGGAGAATCTTTGTTAGAGTCTGAAGAAGCTGACTCATAAGTTCACTTCAATGCACTCGGAGAAGCATTATTATACATTATCTATGTGTTTGTTGAATGAGCATGGTTCACACCATGATCCTCAATTGATTTTTGAGTATTAGAAGTCTAGACCTTGTCCACCAAATGCATTTCATCGTCATATCCTTCATCATCCTCTTTCGCAACAAAGAAAGCCTCTTCCTCCATAGGAGGCAGTTCACGGGGCTTCCAACTTTTAGCTTTGGAATTTTGAATATTCCGCTTCTGGTGAGATTTGAACAAAGAGAAAGAATTCTATCAATGGCTTGTTTGCTAATAGAAGTGACAACGAAAAGTAGTATTCTCATATTCCAAATCCTAGGTCCAATGAAAATCACCTATTTTAAATTGATTTAGTTTGGTGGTCCTTTACTGATATTGACTTCAACACAAATTCTGCCATAGGTGTAGATGCCCAACTTGCCATGAGAATTATCAATTGCAAGTAAATGACTTGGGGTGTTCCCAATGCCCTGAAAGGTTGGGTAATGTCGCGAGTGAGCAATAAGATTAGGAAGACGAACCCATATTGGTAGTTTGGTAATGGTTATTATGGAAGGGTTAAAATATGGAAACCATGGTGTTAGGAACAGTCCTGCATTACCCCAAAATTAAGGCCCTTTCAATAAAACTTTTTGATAGTCTTCTTTTTTAGCAAATGCCACAATGAAGAAGCCTTTGGAGCATAAAATAACCTTGCATTTTTTTGTCGATGATGAATGGATCCATTGCTAGAGATTCACTAAATGGGTCCATAAACCATTAAAACTAAAAATGAGGGTTGACTCTACATAGATCTAACAGACGTTCTCAAGAGTGGGGTAAGAAATTTCTCATATTTTTCAACCAAAAATAGCTTAGGAGTTGTCTGGGACTGAGTCTCCTTTGGGGAGGATTGTGCATGCACAACATCTTTATAAAAAATTCCTGAGAGGGGGAGAGCTTAACCCTAACCCCCCTTGTAAACAAAAGGCCATAAAGCCAGTGGCATCTTTTCCAATATCATAGACTGAAAGAGGGGAAGAATCGTCTAGTTGCTTACCTTTGAAGTGTAGGCATTGCATGATAGAGGGAATACCCACCCGAAGCTCCAAGGAAAGCTTGAGGTCCCATACCAGATATGTGGAGAAAACCCTTAGGAGCAATGAGTGCCCAGAGAGCACTTTAACAAATATTTGACAAGAAATTTAAGGAGTCGGTGGTTGAGGGCACAAGAAACTAAAGTAGAAAGGTAGCAGACTTCTGTAGAAATTTTGAATAGCAGACTTCTATAGAAATTTTGAATAATATGACACATATTCACAGAGATTATCCCGATTATACACTATTGTGGAATACATTCATAATACATAACCTCCTCTACGTTGATCATCAATACAGAAGCAGAAACAATAACATGCGCACATAGAAGCATCAATCGCACATATCAACACAATATTTTCCCGGGGAAAGCATCTCGCTAAAAACCCCAACTATCTGTACATTATATTGATTGATAACATGTAACAATACATAGTACAATACTCTTCACAAGTATCCAACACTATCCCCACCTGTTACACACAATACAGCTCAGATCTGATCTCCAAATCTCCTCCGTTGCTTGCCTGCCTCCACTGCACAATACCTGCAAGAGAATGGATGAGAATGGTTGAACCAAACTCGTATTTACCTCAAAAGAATCACTCACACTGGGAATCACGTGAGCAGAGGCTATAATCACTTGGTATTGGCCAATTCTCATTGGCATAACTCAATCCCATT